>WBMY01003785.1:0-48773 GCA_013397315.1 Donacobius atricapilla
ACATTGTAACCTAGGACAATCATGCTGTAGCATTGATACATTAAATGTCCCAAATGTATTTCCTGTCTAGCTCCAGAACTGGCTGATTCATGTAATGAAGTCATTTTATGTATTCTGGAATACCCCTAATTATAACTGGGGTCAAGTGGGTTGCCCTAACTGGAGCAGAGCAAAACTGGACAAGATTCTTCAAAGTATGACATTCTTCCTTACTAGTTTTTAAGGCCTTCATATTGCTGGATTAGCATGGTAAAGCTCCTGCCTAATGAAAACCTCAGTCACTCAACCTACAATATTATTTCTATCAAAGGTAATATTTCAAAGTGCGGGTATACTTAACAGGGCATGATCCTTGTAGCTAATGAGATTCTTTCCTTTTCATTTTCCTGGAGTTTTGCATTTCAGACATCTCTACAGGTTGTCAGCAGTGACCTGCTTTACAACATTTTAAGCTAGAGCTGGTCTGTGGTCTGCCTCTTTGTCTCTGACCAATATTTTCTTTCATTATTATTTGTTGTGCATTTTCTTTAAAGTAATTCTTGGAC
This sequence comes from Donacobius atricapilla, assembly GCA_013397315.1. Classification (NCBI taxonomy): domain Eukaryota; kingdom Metazoa; phylum Chordata; class Aves; order Passeriformes; family Mimidae; genus Donacobius; species Donacobius atricapilla. Next base: position 546 of record WBMY01003785.1, read on the forward strand.
TGCACTTTTTTTTGTTGGTTTTTTTTTTTTTTTTTTGGTAGCAGTTTAACTGTTGTGACCTGGGAAATTTTGATAATTTTTCTTTTCCTGAGTGCCTGAGCTCATGTTGCATTAGAAATGAGGAAGGTTGAATGAATGAAGGGTTACTTCTACCAGCTCTCCTGTCTTGCATAATTTGTATGGAGTAACTGCTTGCAGCTGGATACTCCAGTTGGAAATGTTACTGCCTTTCAGAGGTTCTTAGGCTCTCCATTCCTATCTGAAAAGCCAGCGTTTAGCTGTGACCCTGGGAAAAGTGTGTGTATATTGTGATATCAAAATTGCATGTGCTGGAAAGCGCATTCATCTTGCCTATTCTTTCTCCACAATGGGACTTATTTCTCTTTACTTTTGTCATATTGTCATATTCCATTTTTTGGAAATCTAATAATTTTCTTGCTATGGTGGATAGGTATGTGTGACCCATTCCTGCTTTCAGGGCTTTTGAAAGCTGGACTAGACTATTGAGATCTAACTTAGCATGGACTTGTTGAAGTCAAAAAAGAAGTGACAAATTAAACAAATGACAATTTAGCTCAAAAGAGTGATCCCAACTCTAAGAGGGTTCTGGCTGGTATACAGGAATTATGTGTGTGGTTTCCTACTATGTAGAGTCAGACAAAGCAGGCTCTGCACAGATGCTGAAATTGCTTGCAACAATATTTTCTGTAATATGAATCCAAATAAGTGAACAGACAAAGATTTCCAAGAGGGTGACCAACTCACAGGGAAGAATCCCTTTCTCAGACACCTTAGGAATGTTTTTATAGTTGGGGAATTTCTGTGTATAAGAAAAGCAGGTGGGCGGTGCATTCTTTAGTGCTGTCAGGATGTTGTTCAGAGCCCCCAAATGGCTTTTCCACAACCAAATCCCAGCAGTCCAGTGACAGCAGTTACAGAGAAGTACCTGGCAGAGGGAAAATATGACTGACCCACGTGCCACAATGACGCAGTAAAGGCTGTTCTTGTATTTCCTAATCACAGTCTATAGGGTTTTCTTCTGTTTCATTTGTAGTGTGACTCTAAATCCAAGCAGAAGGTTTCAAAAGCTTATATTTGTGTCTTATTAGCATTTGACTATAGCTTGCTCTTCAAATACTTTATGTAACTTCAAATCCTGGAGAATATTAAGAGTACTGTTATGGGTCAATGTAAGTTGATACTGCAAATCATTCAAAATCCATCTTTTTTTTTAGTGACAACCTTTTTATGTACCAGTGCAATATGTAACTCTATGCCTGAGGTAGATCTGGGCTTTGTTTTGCAAGTAACTGAGAACTAGTGGTAAACAGAGCTTACCATAAATTAATACAACTTCCCATAGATATGCTGACAAACTGCTCTGAGTCTGGAGCACCATGTTCTGGTCACTAAGAATGAACTGCAGGAGCTGAGGAAATTGGAAGCTCATAAGGAGGAGGAAAAGTCTCTCCGTGCTGGTATCAAACCCCAAGTCGTGTGCCACGTGTTGTATCCTTTTTTAGTCTTTATTCTTGCATCTGGTAAAATTGGATAACTAATTTGCTGCTTATCTCACTGGGTAACCTAGGACAGATATCCTCAAGCAAGTGCCATTGAGCAGAACTGAAAATGCACAGCATTTCTCCAACATGTCTTTATCTTCAAAATGCTTTCAAGCAATAATTAAAAATTGCAAGGGAATGGAGAAAAACATCAGTACAGCAGTTGTGTCATGACTGACTGTGGGACTGTGTCAACAGATGTCAGCCAAGTGCCACCAAAGGACTGTCCAGAGCAAAACTGCAGCTGCACATTTGTCACCTCCCTTGGAAGGCAGGGGAGGATTATTTTGGATGGAGAAAATGTCAGCCTTCTGGATACTAATTGAACCTGATAACAGGGCTTCAGTGACATAAAGTTGAGAGAAATGTAGAAAACCTGAGTGCTGCTGTGCAAACTGCCACAAATGGTGCTCAGGCAGGCAGAAATGTGTTAGTCAAGCTCAGCCAGGCTGCCTCTCCACCTTCTCTAAGTCTCTCTGCACTTCTTCGCTGATGACTGCCATGCTGAGGATGGATTTGCTCTCAGGTGTCGTCCTGATTTTTTCTCCCTTCTCTTGTGTTTCACAGTTTCATGTTTTGGGTTCTTTCTCATGCTCTGGTTTGTAAACACAGCCAATGTTATTGTATAGTTTCAAGGTAGTTTACATTCTTTGTCTTAGAGATATGGACAGCTGATGGACAGTTGTCTTGACCAGTGGGATGGGGAGAGGTGTCAACCTTCTCCCCCAATCCCTGGCCTTTGTAGATATACTATATATGGAGTCAGACTTCCAAATAGAGTGGAGTTTTTAGTTCATGCCTTCTGATCAAAGTGTGAGTGTGTGTTTGTGTGTGTGTGACGAACTGCGTCACTCAGGTGACTGGCAACGGATTCTTGCAGAGATGACTGGCCCACTCTCCACAGCTTTAGGTGTAACCTCAGCACCTGTGTCTGAGAGATGTCTTAGAGTTTGTGTTTCCGTGAGTAATAATCCAGCTGGTTTAGTTATCAGTATGTCATTTTGAGCATGGTAGGCACCTCCTTGGGCTTCCCCATGTATGGACAGACTGGAGAGATGGGCCAAATCCAAAGATATGAGGTTTAACAGGACCTAGTGCTGGGTCCTGGTTTTTGGCTGCAACGATTCCCTGCAGTGCTACAGGCTGGGGATGGTGTGGCTGGAGAGTGGCCAAGCAGAAAGGGACCTGGGGGGACTGATGGACAGCAGGCTGGACATGAGCCAGCAGTGTGCCCCGGTGGCCAAGAAGGCCAATGGCCCCTGGCCTGGATCAGGAATAGTGTGGCCAGCAGGAACAGGGCAGTGATTCTTCTGTACTCGGCACTGGTGAGGCCACACCTCGAGTGCTGTGTCCAGTTCTGGGCCCTGCAGTTTAAGAAGGATCTTGAGCTGCTGGAGTGTGTCCAGAGGAGGACAACTAGGCTAGTGGAGGGTCTGAGGCAGATGGAATTGTTTACTCTGGAGAAAAGGAGGCTCAGGAGGACTCTCTACAACTCCCTGACAGGAGGGTGCAGCCAGGTGAGGGTCAGGCTCTGCTCCCAGGAAACAGCGACAGAAAAAGAAGACACAGCCTCAAGTGGTTCCAGCGGAGGTTCAGGTTGCACATTAGGAAGAAATTCTTCACAGAATGAGTGATTGGGCATTGGAATGGGCTGCCCAGGGAGGTGTCACCATCCCTGGAGCTGTTTAAGGACAGATTGGATGTGGCACTCAGTGCCGTGGGCTGGGTGACAGGTGGGTGGTGGGTCACAGGTTGGACTGGATGATCTTAGAGGCCTTTTCCAGCCTAATGCATTCTGTGATTCTAGGAAGGTAGAGGCATCAGCCTGGACTGTAATGGATACAAGGGATACAAGCCTGTGCACTCAGGTCGGGGAAATGATGGCATTGAACTCTGCATATGCATTAGAGATTAAATGTCATCAAGTTTGGGTTGAGCAGCTTGAAAAGCCTGTGCATGTTTGTGCATGACAATTTTGACATGCACTAAACCTCTGGGGAGGAGGGAGTGCATCTGTTTGCTGCTGCTTTCATGGTGACCTCATCATAATGGATAAGAATAGTTCATTGCATAGAAATAATTTGTGCAAAGGACTAGGATGTGTATTTCTTGTAAAATACCCCCAAAACATTAAAATAATTTCCTTTTGTGTTATGATCAATTGTTACATATCCATGTGTATAAAGAATATCTGACTACAAAATACTGCCACCTCTGCTGATCCAAATCTATCTGAAATTCTACCTGCATACATAATTATGATCTGATCTAAACTTAGGTTTAGACAATTTCCTGCTGACAATAAAAAAAATCACAAAATATAGTAGCCAAGCAAACAACAAAAAAACCCTCCAGATGACCCAAACACCCCAAAAACCCAAACACACCTACAAACAAACCAAAACAAAAAACCCCCCAACCACCATCATTAAAAAAAAAAAGAAACCCTAAATAGTTTTTATCAAGGTTGTGTGCAGATGGAGCATTTGAATTGTTTTGGGGTTTTTCGTAGTTTAATTCTGTATAAAACCATTTTTAATCCCTTCACAAACAGTTTTTAGAACATAAATGCAAATTACCAGCCAAATAATACATTTACACATTAAGAGGAAGATTAGAAGGTAATGAAAGTAAAACTGAGACTTCTGAGTGAACTTATAAAAATATTATGTAGAAATGTGTAATTCTGAGCTACAATAGGACATATCTTTGCAGTGTTTAGATATTCAAATCTCTAGTTAGGATTTTTTTTCTGTCTAATCTTCATTTTATGTATACCAAAAATCTGAAAAAAGGCATTTTCATCTCTAAATTTCAATCTGCAGAATAAATGTGCGCATACACACACCCCCTCACCCATCCCTAAGCCATCCATTCCATGCCTGCTCCATCTCCCAGGGCCACTCCCTTCCTGGAGTATGTCCTGAATAATTCTCCCAATGTATCTCTGTAATGGGCCATTATTCTGACACCTTCAGCACTGGGAAAGAAATGCATCCTCGTGCAGGGGGCTGGCTTGAGATTGATGTGACTCTTAAATTCTGGAAATAGGTCTGAACTGTGCTGTTCTTCTGTCCAGCAGGGAATTGCAATTCCCAAAGTATAGACTCCTCCTCTTTGACGCAGGAGTGTTGCTGGAGAGCAGAACTCTAGCCTAGTGTAGCTCTCCTGTTGCATTTACCCCTCTGTGGTATATGACAGCCCTCCCAAGCCCCTAATTAATGTGTCAACTTGGATGTGGTTTGACCTCCACCTGTGATCATATGCTTGCAGGTTCTATAGCTGTCACGGTGGAGATGCATCACAGAGCCCCAAAGTATCTCCTGAAATAGTTTGTGTAGGATGATTTGGGATTTCCTATTGACTAGGACAAGTCCTTGGGGAATCATTTGAGGCAAAAGAAAAAGAAAAAAGGAAGAAGGAANAAATGCCAGACCTCAAAAATCTGACATAGCATTCTCTGGTACTCTCTCAAGGGAGAGCCTGTCATCTGCATTCAAATTTCTTTATGAACCGAATGCTGGAGCACAGCACATATTTATGTGCAAGCTGGACAACTAGGGGACCTGAGCGCTGCAGTGAAGTGGAGAGAGCAGTTGGCTGGACATGCTGAGCGGTTCCTACAGCTGGGACTGTATTAAATATTAAGTTCTGTTTATGGCAAACAACTGCAGCACATTAGAACCATCCACACTTCTTCTATGCATGCAATGCTGTTTTTACTGCAGAGTCTAAGTCCAGGAATCAAGAAAAATAGCAGAAAATTCAATCAAACTATGTCATGTTCAATAGTGTGGCTAACCACATGTATTTAGGCTAGATTAAGATTTGGTGTCATTGGGTTTGTCTGTCTCTCCCTAAACTCTACTACGGTTAAAAACCTGTTCAAAGCAGTTTGGAGCTGTTTGGTAGTGGTTTGGTTCATATAGCCATAGAACTCCATTCCTGGAAAGCATTACTTTTCAAGTTATCCTATAACCATCTCCTGTTGAGGAAATGACATATTGGGGCATCACAATACTGAATTGTATAATAAAATTTCTTAAATACTGCAAGAGAAATATTAGCATGGGCTGAGGCCACCGATATCTGTCAAGGTTGAGCAGCCTCAAAAGTTGCTGCTGAATCAGGATTCCCAGGAGGTGTGAAGGCTGGATTTACCTCTGTTGTTGCAGAGTCTCTTAAAAAGTCTGCAGTTAATTTCCGTTGGTGTCTTATTGCTGCAAGTGTCTTCTGAGCTAAAATATTTGCACCAAATTCTATGGCTTTCTTCAGAAGTTGTTTTGCCTTTTGCATTTGTCAGGTTTTGTTGGACATTTCTGTGTGCGTTTAAAGGAATAATTTCAATGTAGAGTTCCTCTTGAAGCAGTACAAACATAATATTTACAAAGCAATCCCTTTGAATGTAAATGAATAATTCCTATTTCCTACCATGTGCTGAATCCACACCTTTTTCTGGCACAGGTGTATTGGCACACTGGAGCTGAAAATGTGGATGCAACTTCCCAGGATGTTGCTTATCCTTCCACCCCTTTTCCTTTCCAGTCAAAGGAACTAAATCAAGCTATTGAGTTAAACTAGGAGGACTGGTAGTGGTTTATGTTGTTGTTGTGTTCTGACAGAAGCAGTTTCTTTTTACTTTGCCACTTCTGGAGAGGTAGAACCTCAATATTGAGCTGCAAAGATTTTCTGGCCAAACTGTTCTGTCTGAGGGCTCATGAGGCCATCAGAGACTTTCTTTTGCAGGTCTCTGGCAGGGACATCATTCCTCCTCAGACAGACATCAGGCTCCTCAGACAGTCTGTGTCCATGGTGAAAACCAGCAAGATTGTCCCTGGCTTAAGAAGTGTCCACAGTGGCACAGACCATTTCTGGGTGGCTCATTGGCAAATGAACAACATATTTTGATCAGGTCTCCCTTGCCATCACGTGGGGTTTGCAGTGGTTGTGGGAGCCACATTATCTGCAGCAATGACAGACTGCAATTATCCTAACCAGGCCTGCTATCCAGCACTAACATTCTGTCTTCTGGCTCTGCAGCTCTCTGGGCTCTATGAGAGCCAATATATCTCAATATTATAGTTCTGTGGCATGTTCTGGAACAGGGCTGAGTGACACAACTCAGATCAAAGTGCCTAAAAACAAGAGGGTTAGGGGAATGGAAGCTTGTCATAGTTTTAGAATTCAGCAAATAGAGACTGAGGCTTTTCAGTGATTTGGTGATTTAGTTTATGCTGCTCTTTCCTTTATTTGTTTCAGTTATATGATATTTGTGTTTTAGGAAGATGTTTAGTCTATTCTCTGCTAATCAAAGCTGTGTGGCTCACACTCAGCAACATAATGCTCTTCCTGTCTGAAAAAAATATGACCCCTGTAACTCATTTAGAGGAGGAGAAGCTTATGGAAAATGTATTTTAAAATATACTTTTAGAAAACTGTGACATATCTAATTGTTATGGACTTTTTGGAACAGAGTGCAAAATAAAAAAATGAAAATAGCAAATTATCCCACAGCATGGTGAAAATGTTGGAGGTAAATAATCATGAGCAGCAGAAATTTGTTTAAAGACCTAGATGATTTCTAATGAAAAGTCCTTTGTGGTAATTTGGTTGTACAAAGTGTAGGGGTAGGAGCCTTGTCGTGCTGTTCTGACAAAATGCAATAAAGGACTTGGATTATTTTTGCATTCACTATGGGAATAATTATATAAAAACTCTAGCAAGAATTTTGCAAATATTAAATTAGAAATTATCAAAACATTCCAGTCAGGCAGGAAAGTATTACCCACTCAAGAAATTTCCAGGCTAAATAATCTTTGAAAGCAAATTTAAAAAACTAAGGGTCAGACCAGATTTATTACAGCAAAAATGAGAAAGCAAATAACATTTGGAGCTGCAGTGGAGCTCCTGACACTGAACTTCTGTGCTCTCTGGAAGCTTTGGGTGGGATGGTAACTTGGTTCCCAAGACACATCTTCTGGAAAGGGCATAAAGACAATGTCAGCTCAGTTGTCAGGGGAATGGAGCTGCTGGTGCACAGCAGAATTTTCTCAAGTGTCTTTTTTTCAGGACAAGACAACAGAACAGCAAAAACTTCTCACAGAGACACAGCATTGGTATGGACTTCACCATGCCAAGGCTGCATGGGCTAGACCCCATTTCTACAATCCCACATTGTGGTGCAGTTGCAGACCTGCTCCTCTGTTAGGCCTTACACTGTAAAATCTGGTGAGATTTATCCACAGGGATTTGGTTTTTTTGCAGCAGAGAGATGTGGAGGCTTTCCTGCCTCTTGAGGAGGCTCAGTGGCAGCAGTGGATGTCAATGAGCAGGTTACCAGTCTCTTGCAAAGCTACCCAGCGTTTAATCTCATTGGATGTATCTGTATTTAGAATTAATTGTTCCTGCTGATACTGGCTTACATAAGAACTATGTTTGTGTACCTACTCATTTGCATGTTAATGGGGTTCTCCAGGGCTTTTCCTTGATCTGTAACAGGAAGAAAGCCCGGCTAATTGAAACTTATTTGAAAAGTGTTTATTTGCCTCTTGGGGTGGGGACAATGGACTACAACGGCTGAAGAAGGCTGCAATGATCAGGTTAGCAGAGTTAGATTTTAATGCCTAAACATTCCTATGCTGTCAGGATAAACTGATAGAGGCAGTGAAGGCTGCACTCTGATCCTTTCCTGCTAACCACCCTAAATTAGTTTGGGCCCAGCCTGTTGTGGTAGTGGCTGTTTCCCAGCTGCTGAGCTGGGAGCTCTTGTTTAGAGAAACAAAGGATTTGCATGTAAAGCTTTTCATGTCCTTTTGTACACTTCTAACTGTTGAATCTGGCTCCACAGTGTAGCAGTGGCAGCCCACAAAGACCTGTCCCAGTCACCACCACTGACCCCTTACCATCTGGACTATCCTTAAATGCCACACATCACACCCTGTCTGTGTTTATTCCAGCAGCTTTGGTTTTCCAAACCCCTTATTCCACTGTCAGTGGGGCAAGACTCTTCTGCCTCGAGTTTAAGGGGGTCTTCCAAGCAGCTCCTTGCTTTGTGTGTGCCTCTTGTCCAGTGGAGCTGCTGAGGTGTGGCAGTTACTGTAGCAGATCAAGATATTGTGGGAATGACCTCCAGGCTGAGAACATTGTGATGGCTCAATTCATCAGCTGCCCCCTTGGCCAGCACCATCAGTCACCCTGGAGCTGGAGCAGGATTTCAGTGTGGAAATACCATTTTGGGTGAATGATAATGATTATTTGCAAGGGGGGAAGGGTTGTATGTTTTTACTGCTCATCCTCTGTGGCCTATGTTTCTAGCTGACTGCATGGGAGCTGTCCTGGTGTGCATCTTCTGGAGTGCTTTGGTTTTAACCTAAATACTGGAGTTTCTTTCTGTCTAGTTAGTCACCACAAAACACTGCAGGGGATGATTAACACTTCTCTAATTTCTGTGTTTCACAACATGTCTATGATTTGGTGATCTCAGTCCATTTTTTTTCCAAATATTTAACTGCTGGGTGTATTGCTTTGGCATGAATGGTAGAAAAAACCATTTGGTGATCCGCTTTGAAACTGACAGCCAAGTTGGCCAATCAGGTAAAAAGTGTACACCCCTGGGACACACCGCTTAAATACAGGAATCTTGGGAGATTCGTCCGTTTTTGATGGACCCAGCCATAAGGTAATGTCCCAGCCGGGCCAGGGTGGCCAGGCCAGGGCAGGCCTGGGCCCAGGGCCCCGCCAGCCCCGGGAGTCGGGTTGGGGGGCGGCTGTGCCGAAGCTGGCCCTCCGGGAGCTGAGCCGAGCCGGGTCTCTGAGCTTCGGCAGCTGGCAGCGGCCGGGGGAGGAGGGCGAGACCCAGCATCGCAACGCTGCCAAGGGAGATGGCCCCGGCCCCCTCCTCCAGCCCCTGGGTCCCTGGAGAGCAGCGCTGAGCCCAGGCTGGGCTAAAAACACACCCCATAAGACCGAGGGGTGGAGGGGGACAGAAGACCCGGGCCGCCGTTTCTGAGCTTTTTCTGCAGCTCGTAGATTTGAGGCTTTCAGAGATGGCACGGCTGCGGCTGAGACCACGTGGCATGTGCATGCCCGGGCAAGTTCCTGAACATTAACTCTTTCTTAACACCAACTGAGACTGTTTTAAACTCTACCCTTCCTCAAAGAGAGAAGAAAGGCTAAATCGGAGGTATGCAAAGGAATAATATGAAGATGTCAAAGTCAGTAAAGAAAGGATGACTTCTTAAGTGGGAAAGATGACAAGTTGCCTTAGTTTAGGGCTTTAAATCTCCTTAATTCATGGTAACAGACTGTAATTTTCCTTTTAATTCATGGACTAAAAACGGGGAAATGTTTTTCCAGATTCAAGCAAGGGTGTCTGATTTTTACTGAGTGGACATTTGAATTAGAAACTATAATACTTGAATTTTTCTGAAATGGATGTTGAATTAGAAATTGATGCAGTGATCCTATTGAGATGTCTTGAAGCCTCGTCACCAGTGAAGAAGTCCTTTATTGTGAAGCTGTGCATCTTTAAAAGGTGAAACCCCATTTTAAGTCCACAACCCTTATGCAGCCGTATGAAAGGCTACATCTGGGAACCTCACGGATGCAGTGTCGGGCGGGCTGTGTTTGTGGGAGCTGGAAGCCACAAACAGACTGTGTCTCTTGTGGAAAGTTACCAGAAGAATCAGGAGGGACTTGTCTCTCTCAAAAGACTGAATGAAAGACTATTTTATTAAGTGGTACTGACTTAATAGTTCTGATGTTCTGTCTCTTTACATTGTTTTGTAGAAAAGTAGATTGTTGCTAAGGAGGAAGGGGGTGTCTTTAAAAAGGTTTCGTGGTTGTTGTTGTTTTTTTTTTTTAATTTACCCTTTAGTGTATGTTAATAAATCTGTTTCTATTTTTTTAAGTTGAGCCTGTTTTGCCTTTCTTTTAATCCTATTCCACTAAAATGAAAGATCCCCACACTACGTTTCACAAAACAGATTCGGCGAATGTGATAACCACTACATTATTTGGTGTTTCTGCCTGGTTATGAATTTTAACCCATTACACTGGGTCTTATGTTGAGGTTTTGATTATGAAGAGTTCATTAGAAGGCAGACAGCACATTTCCTAGTACAGAACAGGGTATAATCACAGCTGAAGCACAAAATAGAATGAACACAAAGTGAAGCTATTGCTTTAGCTTGCTTATAGACTCATTAACTCTGAAAACTTCACATTCCAGAGTGGTTCTTCCTGTTCATGTGTAGTAAGAATGGGCTACCATGCTGCTATGACCGAAGTCCAACTGGATTTTGTCTTACTGTCCTGAGGCTGAGCTGATGGATGTTTTGAAGAAAGCGCAGAGTTACCTGTGATCTCCAAGGACAGGGAAATACAAATGTAAGAGAGAGGACAAGGCTGCCAGAGGAGACCAGAGTTTGGAGGGATGACTGGATGCCAAGTGGCCTAGGGGTGTAGAGGTGTCCTGGTGACAGTTTTCTGTGGGGCAGAGGAGGAGTGGGTGAGGTCTGTTCTCCGGGCAGCCCTTGTGTTCAGATCTGATAAACAGCAAAGTGCAAGCAGAGCTGTTTGTACCATCCAAGCAACTTTCCTGAGGAATAATTTAGCATCTTCTTGGTTTTGAAGACTGAGAGTTCAGTGTAGGATTGGATGATACCAGCTTTCTATGGTTTGTATTCCTCCCTATCTCCTGAGACTGTGAATCACTGATTTTATTTCTGCAGTTGAAATAAAGGTGCAAAGGCTCTACCAGAGTGCACAGGTGTGGAATTTTCTGGAGCTTTTTGTAAAAGAAATGGAAAGCTGTTAAGGACTGGGAGACACCTGGTTGGCCACATATCTCTGGAAAGGGAAACGGAGACCCATAGTATGTGGGGTTTGTGCCTTGCATGGATGTATTTGGTGTATTCAGCAAATTGCTCCATCATTTGTTGGTAATTTTGTGGCTACTTGTAATCTCTCCTTTTGATTACCCTTGAACAAATATGAGCCTTTATATCTAATTTTTCACCTTTAACATGCTTAGAGCAAATTATTAAATGGTTCACCTCTCTGCTGTTATTTATGAATTCTTCCTATCTACAAACAAGAAATCATTTAAGTGCATGCATATTACCTTGTATGCTTTTCATTGTCCCTTTCTTATTTTGACTTAGATTTCTCAAGTTTTCTTCTGTACAAAGTTCCTTTTTGTAGGTGTAGAAGAAAGGATTACAGGTCACCTCTCCCCTGATAAGTCAAAGTTGTACTAATTACCAGAAAAGAGGAACATCCTTGCCCTTAATGAGTTGCAGCTGTGACTAATAAAGATGTGTATTAAAAGGGGTGGGTTAGCTGGTTAGAGGGAAGGTTTTGAAGGAGGACCTGGAGGAACTCTGAGGGAGATATAATGATCCAAAGAAACACAAAGAACAAAACAAGGGAGAGAGTTGCTGCTGTAAAAGATCTGCTGTGAGGTTACTCTGGAGTTAGAGCCTGCAGTCATAGTGGAGCTAGGTAAAAGCCTGTGGTTAGAGGTGGCAAGGAAATACTTGCAGTCATATTCTGGCAAGAAGTAACTGGCAGTCAGAGTCTGCAGTTGGACTCTACAGTAGGAGCTTGCTGCAGCCAGGGTCAGTGAATAGTTGGAGTCAGGATAACTGAATTGTAACAAGGAGTAAACCAGGACCCTTTTCATGTTGTTACATGAGAACCTGTGTCTTGGCTCTTTTCTACTCCTAATGAGAGGTCTGCTGCAACACCTTAAAAGTAACTATATATGTTTCTAGCACTGAATATGTGTGACATACACCCCCCAGTTTTGTTAACAGAATATTCCACAAGAAAATCTTGTCTTTGGAGTACAGATATCCAGGATCCTGATTTTCACAGTTGGTGCCAGGTAAATTGGAACCAGCAAAATCAACCTGCAAAATTTGGAAAATCTGAGGATATGAACCTGTGTCTTGGCTCTTTTCTACCCCTAATGAGAGGTCTGCTGCAACACCTTATAAGTAACTATATGTGTTTCTAGCACTGAATGCTACAAGTGCTGCTCTGAAAATAAATCTTGCTCACATATGGAGAATGCATATTTTCAAATATATGCCAGAGTTTTGACAGCACGAGCTGCTGTTTGTATTTTTTTTTTCTTCTTTCCCATGGAAAAGGCAGCAATAAACATGCAGTAATAAACTCTAACACCAAGGTTCTCAGGAATAACAGATCATCTGCCTGGCTATGAAAATAAGCTCAATTTAAATGCCTTGCTTTTTTCCAGCCAAGCATATGATACTGAGTGATTCAACTCTTACATCTATTTACAGAAACAATTATAAGAAGCAATAGTATATAAATCTGTTAAGCCCCACTGTATCCTCCAATCCTGATATAAAAACAAATGCCTGTCTTGTGAAAACCATGTTTAATCATTCTTCTTATGGGCACCATGCAGGGAAATGGAAGAACTGTAGCTTTAGGTACATTTTGCACAGTGCTGTATTTGCCTGTCTTCCTGAACAGAAGTTAAAAAGTACTGGAAATAAACACAACACCTCCCCCACCTCAAATCTTACAGCCAGCAGAGGTTTACCTTTTATTCAAATGTGTTGTCATGGTACAGGGGAGGAGCAACTGACCTCTGAGTCAGTAACAAAATTTTTTTCAAAACCAGCTAAATATACTAAAGTTAAGCCTGAATCCACCAAATGCAGTGGTTTTGGTTAGCAATTCTCTGAAAAGCAGAGGGTGGGAAAGATGAATTATAGATAGATTGAAAAATACTCTCTGTTCTTGTCCCTGGATTCTACAGTTTTTGTTCTGGTACCAACAGACATCACCCACCATCAAGATCCTGTGTTGATAAGCATATGGCAACTGCTTTTCATAGGTGATTTGGAGCTATTAGAGAGCATTTTTGTATTAAAAACCCACAAATAACCATTGCCTTTGACCCAGGATACCGAGCCCTTACTAAGAGAATGATAAGGCCTGCTCTCCTACATCCAGGAGCATCCAGCAAGTGAAAATACTGTCGCTCTCATGCAACCAGAATATGTCCTAATTAAAACAAAAATTTGAGGCTGCCTTTAGGGAGAGACATTCTGGAAGGCTGAGGACACTGGATTTTGATGTGCAGACATCCTGCTAGATCCACTCAGAGGCAGTCTCCTGTTCACAAGCAACTATCTGGCCAAATTCTGTACAGAAGCAGCTTCACCAGCTGACAAAGGATAGGCTTTGTCACCATTGTCTGTGTAAAATTCCTGGCAACTTCTCCTCAGTGTTCCCCCAGAGAATCTCCGCTTTCTGGTTGTGCTGTATTCCTGTCCTTGTCTCAGACTTTGATTTTGAGTAGATTTGCAGGTAAATACATATATTTCTTTGTTTTGTTATTTTGGCTTCCTCCAGGAGCTCAGCCAGAAAGGCTGACCCAATCATATGACACCATGAAATGGCTTTGAGAAGAGGTGTTTTTTCCATTTTACAATCCTGCTGAAACAGGGCTTGCTGCTTACAGGAATACAGAAAAGTGAGTAGACCCACCACCGGTGTCTGACAGCATTAGACGCTTCTGCTGAAAAACTCATTATTATTTCCCAGGGACAATCTGCAAGTACTTTCTCGGGCTCATTATTAAATACAGAGCTTGCAGAAGTTACTGTGTTTCATATACACACCATAAATATAATTTAAAAATCACATCAGAGGTGTGGATGAGATTTTCAAGGTGAGATTTAAAACCCTAATGGAAGTGGAGAAAGAATTTAATCAGTCATGGCAAACCTGTTAAACATCCTATTTTGCTGTCTGCCATGTACAAATATTCATAACCACTGCTTAATTAATGAACTCTAACATACATTAAAACTCAACTGTTGAAATAGTCATAAACACACTTAAGGCAAAATTTGCAGCAAGATATGTCTCTGAAACTTCCTTTTGAGGTTTCTGAAATGCTTGTATGAAGGACTCCTATTACCTTCAGTCCTCTATTTAATCCTAATATACTGAGATGAGAAATTATAAATTAATTTCAGCTTCCAGATTATTCCAGGCAAGCAGAATTAATTTAGCCCATTTGTTTTTTTGTTTGTTTTTTTTTTTCCAATACGTAGTTAAAATTATGTCATAAAGGGAAATATTTTCTTTGTAGTATTAATCTTGGTTTATTCTTCCATTTGAGCAGAAATAAACATCATAAAGGATATGATTAACTAAATGCTGAAGAGGTTTCCCAGATGGTGAGACAAAAATATATATTCCTGACACACTTTAAATGCTCTGTTTGGTGATGGTCCTGTGTAGCTCCCTCAGGACCAATCTGAAATTTACCACATCCTTCCTTTGAAAGGCACTTCTAAAATGCTTGCAGAGTTCACCAACCTATTTGGCTATTAATATTCTATTTTTCTCCATTAGCTTTCCCAAAGACTTTCAGAACAAAGATTGCTTTCAGAGTATCTCAGTATGTCTTGGGAGGTACATCTGCTGCTTAGTTTAACATCACTTCCAGTCGACAGCAAAACCACCCATCAAACAGATGTGAAGATAAGCAAAAGTAAAAAAAAAACCCTCAGAACATTCCTTAGTGTTTCCTTACTGGAGACTCAGCTTTGCTCATATGCACAGTATGTTTATACCTGGAGAGCATGTAAGACTCTCTCATACCTTACTTTGCTACTGCTGCTCTCAGGTGCAGCAAGCCTGAACTTCCTTTGTTGAATATTTTTGCACAGACTGACATGACATTAGCAGTGATGTATTGCCAAAATGAAATAAATAGCTGTTGAGAATGAAGCCCTGTAGCCAGCCTGAAGCAGAAGGGTGCAGTTATCTGGACAGTCTCAGAAGATTACCTTTCCCCCCCACCTGTTCTTTGCAGACCATTTTGTGTTTGGCTAAAGGATCTGTCCTCAGAGGCAGATGCCAATAAACTCATTGAATTCAAATACATCTGGTCACATCCTCACCAGTAGGAATTTACTTTCTCATATGCTCAGTTCTCATTCTGTTCTACACATCACATATGGAGAAGAACAAGGAGAGCAGAGCATTGTTTTCTGGTGACTACAGCCCATCCTGCTTCAAGGACAAAACTTGGTGCTCCTGTGTGCACTGGATGGTTTCTCCTGTGATGCACAAGAGCCAGGGGATCAGTTTGGAATTTGCTTTTTTGTGTCAATTCAGCATATCTTATGCAAGGAGCTACAACAGCTGATGATCCAGTCAGATGCCTCCTACCAGAGGACCTACACATTTTGGAAATTCTTGGTACCTGGTAACTCATATTAATTTTGACCAAAGCTGTGAGTTCTTCTCAGCCATGTAATTCTCCCACCACTTTATGCAGGATGTTTTGGAAACTCAGCCTCACCTGTTAGAGACAGTAATCAAGTTACTTCCTAATTAGCTCAGTATGAGACATGTATGGTGCCATTCCAGACACAAATTCCTTTTTTGCTCTTTATACCATGAACATCTGGAAAAAATCCCAAGTTGCATCTAATATTTTCTCAAGTAACAGTTCAGATTCCTTCAGACTGATGACCCTGATATATCATTATTTGTGAGCAGTAATACTGTATTTACAAGGTCAAATCAAGAAGTCGGCATAGAATCTAACTCTTTGCTTCTGAATTTCATATCACAATCTCTAATTTATTTATTTTTTTAATTTAAAACTTCCTCCCCATATATAATATCACCAGTGAAAGAACTTTCCCCCACCACAGAAGAGCTTACCTGCAGCTGGTGTGATAGCTCTGGACATTTTATCTCCCCACATGAAGTGATGAGATAACCCAGGCCAGCCCATTGTCATGAGTCATTCTTCCTCTGTCACCAGGAGTAGAGCTCCCAATAAACAACAGGGCACGAGGACAGATGCGGAGAGATAAGCCAGTGATTTCTGGCTGAAAATACTACTTTTACAACTGTAAAAGTGACACAAAATTCCGTAGAGGTAGAAGCCCCCTACACACACCCTGAAAATGTGCAGGGACTTCTCCCATGAGTTCAGACATGAATTCTGTGGATACTCTCCCAAGGAATTGAGAGGAAGAATTGGATGCATACCCCACAGTTAATCCAGTGGTAAATTACATTGAATCCTGATCTATACTCTTTCTTTGTTGGCTGTAATATAGGTACCTTAACTGTGCAAGGTATGATGTCTACTAGTAGCACTTCTTTGTTTATCTTGGATACTAAGTAATCTGTTTAGAGTCTTATGTCTATTTCCTTGGCCCACCCAATAAATAATTCATGTTGTAATAGGCCTAACTGGTAATTCTTAAGAACCTGTAAGCAAGAGCAATCTGGGGTGCAGGCCACACCAAACAGAGCTACTGAAATCTGCCAAAAATCTGAGTTAAAGGCAGGACTTATCTATGCTCTCCCATCTTCCTTCATAACAAATAATAGTCCTTGAACAGACACAGGAGGTGATGTGCATCAAATATGTCCAAACTACAAATGGAAACATTTATTAAGGAATTTCCAGTTTTCCTTAAGCAGCACTTGTAGCATTCAGTGCTAGAAACATATATAGTTACTTATAAGGTGTTGCAGCAGACCTCTCATTAGGGGTAGAAAAGAGCCAAGACACAGGTTCATATCCTCAGATTTTCCAAATTTTGCAGGTTGATTTTGCTGGTTCCAATTTACCTGGCACCAACTGTGAAAATCAGGATCCTGGATATCTGTACTCCAAAGACAAGATTTTCTTGTGGAATATTCTGTTAACAAAACTGGTGGTGTGTATGTTCATAATACAAAAGTTAGCAATTCCTAGTTTAGCCATTTTATTGTCTTGCAACCATATATATATATATATATATATATATGGAAAAATCCATATACATGGTATATGATTAAAAATTAAAGATGCGATTTTACTTTCAACACAGAGTTAAATTTTATTTTAAGGACACCTAGTGCAGTCAATGTCAGGTGTTTTGCAAGTAAAGATAAATAAAAAATTGTATAAATTAATATTTGGATTTAGTCCCATTTTTCCCTGTAAAAGGGAATTAAGAGATACTGAGAAAAATACATTATTCATAATTTCATGTTACAAATAATAAAATTGATATGAGGATATTTGGCTTGGACCATTGTCTTAGTTAGAAAAGACATATCTGCTAGGGAGAACAAGACCTCCCTTTGGAATGGAGAATTCAAATCTCCTCTCTCCAAATTATTAAAATTTTGAATATTAAGTGGGCTCTTAGGCAAAGATATGGGGATAGGAATAACAGCTCTTTACTAGTATGCATGAGGTAAACAACAACTACAGCATTAATGATTGTAGTGGTTTCACCATTTAAAAATAATCTTTTATCACGTTGGGAGAGGAGTCTCTTTTGATGTCTTATGGATCTTACTGACAGCTTAGAACAGTTCTCTTGTGGGTTTTAACTGTCACAAAAAGAGCTGCCTGGTAAAATCTTGCTTTCGTGACCCCTCCCATTAGCAGCTTTCTTAACACTGCGTATGTGCCGTGGACTTAAACACACTACAGAATGGGGTATTACTCTTTTTAAATGTGAACTACTTCAAAGGCAAAGGATTCTTTATCTTAAGGAACAGAGATATTTTCTCACTTTTTCACCGACAGGGGGCGCCTCTTATCTCAATCTCTGTTCAAGCATCTTATAAAATCAATTTCTCTTAGTCCATTACAAACACCTTTCCTCAAAAATTCACATATAAATCTAATCACCCCCCCCCAAATGCATGTCTTCCCATGGTTTAAAGGAATATTTAGTTCAGTCTTCATGGTTTACATTTGGAGAAGTTCAGTCAAAAATTGTCTACTTCAATCCCTTCTTCTAATAACCTTTATCAGTTCTTTTACTGGCTTTGTATCATGCTGTCACTCTACAGAAATCACTCTATCCTTTCTTCTCTCTCAGGGAAAAGGTTGGAGTTCCAAAAGCTTCGTCTTGCTTTCCTAACAGGGTTAAATCTTGCCCAGGTCCCCTCCCAAGGTCCCCTCCCAGGTCCCCTCTCCCTCCCTCCCTCCCAGCTGAGGGTTATGGTGTAAGATTTTCAAGGCTGAGCTGGGGGAGGAAGCTGAAAGGTTGGAGCAGCCGGGCAGTCAGGAATGATAAACGCCTCCTGCCCGCTCCTCGGTCTGATAGGTTGGGCTGAACCTGTGCTTGCAGCTGCTTCTGGGGACCTCTGAGGCTCCCCTGGCTCCAGCCAACTAGGGCTAGCCTTTAAAAGTTTGCTAGATGTTAACCTGCAGCCTCCTCCTTTTTTTTCCCTCCCAACGGCAGCTGGGGAGCAGCTGGGGAGTGGAAGGGCCCTGCTGGTCGGACGCCCCCACTGGCACCGGCTCCCAGGACCCAGCCGGGCCCGGCCCTGGCTGCCCAGAGGGCAGTGGGGCCTGGCCCGGGGCCCCCTGCTGCCCAGTGTTACCTGTTTTCCTGACTGGAAGGAAAAGGGACTGGCCTGAACAAACTCAGCTTTCTATGTGTACTTCCAAAGTAATTTCCTAGTAGTCAAACAGTATGCCGGTATCTAAAGTACACTCTGATAGGTGCCTGTTCCTACCAAAACAACTCTGTGGTCCTGACAGAGCAATAGTCTATATTTCTCTTTAACTAAAAATCAAACTATGTTAACCTGTAACAATGATAAATAAAAACCAGGAATTTCGAGGGGGCTTTGTTTCACAAAGCCTGGGGCAGTCTGGTCTCAGTGCAGGGCTCGGAGAGCACCAAGCTGGAACCGTGGAAAATCTTGGGCTGGTGGGTGGGATGTACCAGAAGCTCTGCGGTGGTAACTGGAGCAGCAGGGATGTCCTGGCAGGGCAGGGCAGTGTGGGGATACAGCATATCCAAAGCAGTGCCGAAGAAAAGCGGTGGTGGTGGGATGGGACCGGCCCAGTTCCTGCAGGGCAGGAGGAGGCAAGTGCAGAGTTCCTGGGCACATGAGCAGATGGTAGTAGATTTCCTCAGTACCAGACCCGGTGGGACAGTGAAAATCTCCTCCCACAGCAAGCAGCGGCCTGACTGTTCTCTCTCCGATGCTGAGAGCAAGAGAGCAAAACTGCTCCCACCCACGTCCTTTTTCTGCCCCAAACCTTGTGTTCTCTCCCCCCTTAGAGAGAGACTCACAGAGACAAGAGGAAGTGTAGCCAGGTGCTACAACTCTCCTTTGGCCTCTTTGTTCTTCTTAAGTACCTACAAGTACCCAGTAGTTAGTTTCCTGGCAACTTATGGGAAAAAATTCTATAAGGAAAAAAACCAAATCTAACCCCCAACAACCATAAAATCTCATTAGCAGCAGTGGTCTGAAACAACCTAAGAGGAGAAATATTTTTAGTCAGACTAGATTATTACATCGTAGTGCTACAGAGTAACCTCCTGATTATACTGTAGGACTTAAGGATATTAGTTTATTTTACTCATTTATTTTGCCTCTTGAAGTTAATATTTAGTGAGCAAAGTTCCAGAATAAGTCCCCCAGAGTGGTTTGTAAATTGAAGCTACTGAGTAAGCAGGAGTTTTTCTATATTAGCTTTTGCTCCGCTGTTGTCCTGGACTGCGGGAGAATACTCTGTCCTAGTGCAGCTGAGAGTCTTGACAGGTTTTTCCTCAATAAAGTTCTTGAAGAAATTTTCCATCCTTGTTCCAGAGAAAGTAGCTTTTATTATAAGTAGGTCTGCAATGTTTGAAATGTTCCAGTTGCTCTCCTTGGGGCCTGCAGGTACTTCTCTAGCAGGAAGATAATAAAGATATTAAGATGCAGCATTGCAGTACTCCTGTAATCTCACAGTAAAATAATCAAGCCTGGCAGCTGGATACAGGGCAAAATGTCCGTTTGAAGAATAGGATGTCACTAATTACTTTTTGTCATTGAATGTATTGACAGTCCAGTGCAGAGTCAAAAGGCAGCAGTCTGTCAGTGAACTGTGCTCCTGGCAGCAAAACCTCCCTTTATTTCCATGAGCCCTGAATTAACACACTTGGGCAGATACATGCTCTCCTTTGGCAGAAATCTGTTCTTCTAGAGTTGATGGCTGGATAAGCCCACAAGACTCTAAACTGATAAAATGCACTGGTAGTCCTAGGTGAAAACTAGAAGAGAAGTTGATATTGAAGTGTGACTTCAGTGAACAATACTGGAGATTCTCAGCTGCGGTGATCATAACTCTTGGCCCTTTACTGCCCTGGCTTTTCCTAGCAATATAAAGCAATATATTTTCAATGCTTTTAATATAAGTTTAACATCAGTGTTTTCACTTATGTTTATGCTCCTTAAATTCCCCTGCACACTCTGCAGTGATGGTGTCATCCAGGACACCAGGATTTCAGCAGAAATTGCTCCTTTGCTGTCTGAACTTGGTTTGACCTCTCAAACTGCAGTATTGCAAAAGACAGACAGCTGCATAATGAAGTACTAAAAAAAACCAAACAACACCAACCTAAATATATTTAGCTGCATCTTGCTCCAGAGACTTGTTTTCCATAGTCAAGCAGCCTTTTGGTTTGTCAAAACGCTGAGAGGATAGCCATGAGTTCAATCTGTGTCACAAAAAGAGTTTAAAAGGCTTCATCTACATAAAAATACCTTCAGAAGTTGCTTATGTCCTAATACTTATTTAAAATATTATTTTTAGACTACATCAGATCATTTCCATTTTTTTTTTTTTTTGTAATAGACTGTTTAAGGGCTTTCTATAGCAGGGGGTTCAGGGCAGCAGGGGTGTTTCTGGTAAACTCTTGGGGATTCTGTTCTAAAATAAATCCAGCACTCACCAAAGTCTAATGTATGAACACTACTTTTGCCTAGTGTTACAGTTTTGACATTTTTTCCTGTTATTTTGTCTTTGTTATAGATTTTCTTGTCTATGTCTTGTAGCTTCTCATAAAAGGTTTTGTATAACGGCCATTAAGATCAGCAAAATGCATTGCAGGTAAACATGATAATGTTAATTCATTCTTATAAATCCAGGTTATTTTTGAAAGGAAAAATTCACCATCCTCATTAGGCTAAAGACTGGGACATTTCACCTGGGGAGATGTGGTTTCACTCCAGTGATGTATGGGACTAATTAAATGTGTTGTCTATAGCACAGCAGGCATATTATCTATTTTATTATACTTGCAATATCCAGCTTAAATATTTTGGAGAACCAATTTAAAGACCCAGAAGTATCTAAGTGGAAGTTTTTCAAATGATAGGAGGAGATGCCTCAGAGATGTAATTCAGGTTCGATGTGCTCTTGTTAAGGTCTTCTCTAGGGCTGCAGAAATAGTTTTCACTCAAGTGTTCTGTGCAGGTCAGGTTGTGCAGGAGCTGTAAATGAGACATGAAGGATTTTCAGAGAAGTTAAAAGGATTTAATTAAACTGTAGTTGTCTGAAGACCAACAGCAGCATCACAGAAGGGGAAAACCTGGAGGTTTTTAAACAAATCTGTTCTTAGTTTCCAGCAAAGGTCCCAAGGAAGCAACAGGTGCTGTTTCGTGCCATGGAAATGTCAACAAAGCAGGGAATTACAATTTGAGGAAAACTGCATTTGTTCCTAAACACAGGTGTATAAAGAACATCTGATTTCTTAACATTTTAGCCTAGCAATCTTGGTTAAAAAAAAAAAAAGAGATAATAATAAACATATATCTAGACATACACATATTGATCCAGCTAGAAAATCAGCTGAAATTTACACATTACATTCAGAGAAAAGCACATACTGTTTCTCTTGCAGGATGGTCTGATGATGTGAAATATTTTGTACTTAAAAAATTTGACAGGTTCCCTTTCTCTCTGAGAGAAACAGAAATACCATATGCAAAAATACTATATGCACTAAAAAAGAAAATGGAAAAAAGAAAATTATAAGATTGTGAGGGTCCGAAGAATTTTTTCCATCTGGAGAAATCTGTAACTCAGGGGGAATCCACAGGTAGCTGGTTCAGCCTGCTCTGTGCCTCTGGGCAGTCCTGGGAGTATGATCCATTATTACTACCATATAAATCTGAGACATAAAGCCTTGTTTCCAGAAGATGTAGGCATCAATCTCATTATTCAATCATTCTTATCTTTAAACAGGGGGAACTATTTCAGGGATTGGTGGTTTGTTGGTTTTTTCCCTCTTTCCTTTGCTGATCTGGTGTTTGTAGCCTGTTAACATTTGTATTTAACTGGCAGTGAAATGCAAGGCTGTCAAAACCAAAATAATTATTTAGATAAACTGTGTCCTCAAAACACTTTCCTTTTACTGAGAAAGCAGTTATTTGAATAGTGCTATGTTCCTGCCTGCCACATCCTGTTCAGCAACTTGTTCAGAGGCACTGCAGACACAGCAGAGTAAAACCAGGGCAGCTCTTTGGCCATTTTTCATCATTGACAGTTCAGCTAAACCTTCATGAAAGCTCTGTCTGCAGAAGAGCAGGTGCCTGACAGAGGACCTGCTCCCAACTGCAAGGAAGAGAATTACTTTTTCAGAGCTGGGGACTTCTATTAGGTTGAAAATTTAATTTCCAGATGTTTGCTGTGGGATCCTTTGTAGCCCTTCCACTGCTCAGTGGCCATAAAGAAGCCTGTAGTGAAACGGCAAAAGCAATACATGTGACTGACAACCACCATCACCCTGCCTTTTAATTTAGGATGCTGAAATAGGATTCCTGTATGTGCTGTTGCTTAAGAGCTGTTCTTTCACAATGAAGGCCGTGTATGACCATAAAGTGGAAGAATTTCTTTTGTGCCGGTATCATCCCATGTACAATTTATGAGCCAAGGGAATTAAAAAGCAGAAAGGAACGTAACTCATATTCTGCTCTTTGAATGCAGAAAAGCTTTCCCAGCCTTTCAGGAACACAGGTATTGGGTCTGGAAGCAGAGTCAGACAGAAAAGGGAATTTGTGGGCTTGCCTAGCAAGGATCCAGTGTGGTCTGGTGCGCATCAGCTACCAGTGCTTACAGAAGTTTTGACATATCTTCAAGGATCATAAATCTATTTTATCCCAAAATGAAGGGTTGCAAATCCTTGTTTAATTCTGTAGGGTCACTTTGAAAGAAATTGCTTTCCTGGTACATTTGGGCTTTTAGTTTTAATATATGAGCTGTGACAAAGGAAGGGACAAGGCTGGACTAGCACAAATCTGGTGACAGAAGTACCAACACTGCTGTCCATGATCGTGAGGCCAGTGTCTCCTTAGCAGTAAGCACACTCAGCACCTCTCATGAGCAGACCCTTTTAGTGTCACTGGAGTTTATAGGATTTGCCCCATTGAATTATATAAATAGCTGCAAGTTACAGCCCTGTAAAATGTGAAATGTCCTCAGGTTGCTGAAGGCACTCAGTTCCCATTGACCTCCAAATGAACTGAATAAAAGCTGATGTCAAAGGGACACTCAAAACATTTCCTTCTCTTTGGGAAAGTGGTGAGCATTAAGAAAAACTATTATATCAGATATTTAGTCTGGATTTTCTTTTTCTTCTTGTTTCTATATGTATGTGAATACATGCATATTCATGGATCTTACAGGTATGAGTAAAGTACAGGAGAAACAATGCTCACCATAAAAATGAATAAATGTGGAAAAATCATAGTTGACGTAAAGTGGCTGTTTTTATAGGGGAGTTGCTCCTTGTAAACTATATATTACTTTCTTAGAACTTTTAAGTTATGTATGGATATTGATTTTTCTCATGAGTAACAGATCTATAACCTAGATAAAAATCTTTTTGTGTTCAGCAGCATTGTTGAGTTAGGAGTTTTCTTGTGTAACTGTGAACTTACAGGCTTCCATAAAAGCAGCCTGTTGCTGCAGACAGGGACTGTTCTGCTTCTGACTCGTTGGGGTGACTGATGTCCAGTCTGAATGCAGATGGTGTCCTTGAGTTTGTATGTGCACCAGTGCGGATGCTCTGATGTGCTCTGCCGGGGAAAGATTGTGCTGGATAACAGCTGTAATGGATAATGTGCCCAAACTCACAGAGATTAGCCCTGACAAGATATGTGCTTGTCAGGGTTTATAAGATTAAGTTTTCCAGAGGTGACCTCAAGCTGTGGTTACCACCCAAAAGTTGAAAGCAAAGCAGACTTTGATTAATGAACCTCACCAGGCACTTGTTTCTCTGTCACTTGAGTTCTAGCCCCCAAAGGCTCCTCTTCTGAGCCCAGGAATCCTGATGTGCAGTGATACAGGTGAATTTGCTCTGTATGGCCTCACATTGAAAACTGCTGTGGGAGTCCCTTGAGAATGGTTTGTCTCATGACATTTTCACTTTAATGCCTCCCACTGCCACCTGTTACTCAGTTTGATGAGACTGGCTCTCTGCAGGAAAGTCCTTTCTTCCCAAGGAGGGTTTTAGGGCTTTTAGTTGACTCATGAGGGTCTTGAATCATGTACAAAATGCCCCCCTCTGCTGATGGTGTCTGGGCACCAGTGACAGTGCTGGGCCAGGAGATATGTGCGGAGCAGACACCCAAGGAAATAGTGGTCAATTCTTGACCGTGGGAAGTTGTTCATAGAGTGCAGGTCTGACTAATTTCACACAGCCCAGGTACTTCTTTCATGTCTAAGTCCAAATTCTCTTCATTTCTTTGAGTGTTGGGGTTTCTCTTCATATTTCTGCTTCTCATTCAGAGTAATTGTTTTTTTAGTTTGCTTGTTTACACCATCTCAAAGGCCATGTTGCTCATAGTAATACTAATTTCCTAAATTCGTTTAGAATTTCCAATTGCTGGTCCTTAAGCCCCGATTGTTTGATTTGCTCATTTATTTATTCTCTTCTTCTTACAGTATGGCATGTTATTTTTTAAAATATTTTATTTCAGTCCCAAGTAATTATCACCACACCCCCCACATTACAAAGAGTACATTTTGTAGTTCATGATTCAAGAATACATTATCACCCCCAGAATCTGTAAAAAACCAAGAGTAAGATTGAAAGTTGGTTTTATTTGGAAAAAAAATACTCTGCCTTCTACTTCATATATCACAACACAGTTACAGCGGGGACAATGCTGAGGTAGAGTGAGGCTCCCAAGAGTTTCTTCAGGGTCTGCCACTACAAATGCAAAACAAAAGGCACAAAAATAACCACACTTGATGGGCGCTAAGGACAAAACCCTTCCCCACAGTAGCAGAGAACTTGGGGTTTGTGCTAAATGTCCTAAATGGTATTTTCCTTAGGTGGAAATGCATTCCTGAAGTCAAGGAAGCCTTATGGACTGGAAGAAAATAAACCATACCAGGGCAAAAATATACTCCAATTACTGTGTTAAAAGAGCTTCTTTTTTTTTTTAATTGTTCTGCAGAGTGTCTTTTACAGATAATCCAGTTCACCCTCTGAAAATACATAGGTTTTAGATGTTTTGCAAGAGTTGTTTCAGATAATTCTTTATCAGCAGAAATTGCTTGAGGAGATACATTGGAAAGTCTTCCTTCATTCACTGATAACTTCAGATATTTAAGAAAGTGAGAAATAAAATTATTTGATAAAATCATTACTCTTTCTCCACTTAAAGATTTTAAAGGAATTGAATAGTTTTAAGGGAAAATAAAAACCTTCAAGGTGTCATTTTTCCAGAATAACCCACAAGATGTCTGAAATCGATTTGCCTTGGGATCTGAGGAAATTTTCATTTTTTAGCATGTTTTTAGGAAAAGCAGTTCTTGGTAACACACTTTTCATCCTTGAGAGATGTTGAAAACAATAATTTTTCATGATGAGATGGAGTGACCATATGGTACTTGCATGTGTTGTAAAGTGATTTTTTATATGCCATTAATTATCAGTCTCTGAAAGTAGATGAAGAATGGTTAAGATGCTCAGATGATCTGTCTGGGATACTTTGGTCTGCAGTGCTGGGTATGATTGATCTCCTATCAGCCAGAGAACAAATCTCTCTTACAGATTAGGAGTAAAATTTTCCTGTAAACTCTGACAAGAACCTGCTACATTCCCCATTCCTGCTGTGTCCCTTTGTATTCTGCAGTGCCCTCTTAAGGTATGACAGAAATATTGCTAAGGATGGCACTTTGCAGCCATAATTCTTTTAAAATGCTTCACTTTGAGCACACACAAAAAAACAAGCATCAAAAGAAAGTGATGTTTCAAAGGTGATTAAAAATTAAAGCGTATTTACATAATGAAGAAACCTTCTTCTGTCACCTCATGTATGATCTTTGGGACAGCAGTGAGTTGCCACCTTTTCTTCTGTTCAAAATCCCATTTCAATTCCAGCCATGCAAAATTAATGTATTTCATTCAATACCATTTAAGGCTTTACTCCACAGCACATGTTTTCCCTAAAATACATGGGGTTATTGCCTTCCAGAGCTGATGGAGCCAAGGCTTTGGGATGAGATCAGCAATATTAATGCAGGTCCAAAAAATCAATGCAGCCACAGGCCCCAAGCACCAGCAGAGTAAACAGTGTGGCTCTCCTCTGACATGCAGCAGTGTCAGTTCTTACTTGGGCACAGTTCCTGCAATTTATTTTCATTTGTGTTGAACCACCCGAGTCTTTTGTGCTGCCATTAGCACTTTGGAAGCATTAGGGAGCAAAGTGAGATGGATTCCAATCCATAGATGTTCAAAATCAAACTAATGTTTTGTAGTTGAAAGTGAAATTCTGAGAAGCTTGGAATTCCTCAGTCATTTCTCCAAATTCATTGCAGAAATCATCAAAGCACTGTTTTTGTGCTTTATCTTAGTCTGAAAAAGAAAAGTTACTTCTCCTGACTAGACAGTGTATTTTATATTCCAAATACAACTCAGCCCCTGCTCAAACTGAACCCTCATTTATTCTTCAGAATACATTGCCTACAAAATTACTACAGAAAATAGTATCTGTGGGAGAGCAGAATGTAGCCAGCAAAACTATCATTTGAAGCTTACCAAACAAACATAATTAAATATAATTTCTTTTAAATAAACAGTTTTTCTTTGGGGTTAGCAGGGAAACCCACACAGTTCTCTGTCCTGTTTTGCTTTCTGTGCATGCTCTCAAGCTTGGCAAATATTTTAGCATCTGTCAAATTAAATTTATTACCAAAGAGGTTCTATGTTCTTGTGCAATCCAGAAGGGAAAAGGCCTGCTGACTTGGTTTTGCTTCAGCTTTTGTCTTTACTACACTAAAAGCCTCATATAGTTAAGATTCATGAACAGTGCTAGTTAAACAAAATTTTTCATCTGCTAAAGTAGAGTGTGTTTGTGTGTAAAATGTAAGTGTTTATATTTAAAAACAATTGAATAATAGCCCACTTTTAAAAAATTCTGCTTTGATCACATAGTCTGCTAAGAGTGCAAGTGTTAAACTAATGGAATAGAATTTGAGAGCTGGGGTGGGTGCAGCACAATTGGAGGTGCTCTGAATCAAGAGAATTTCTGATGATTTGGCTGAGGGAGCCTGAAATTGTGTGAGGGAGGAAAGCTGCCAGATCCAGGACTGAGGGGCCGGAGTATGTGTCCCCAGTGCTGTGCAGTGAGATGTCACCCTAAATGTCAGCACTGCAAAGAAACCTCTTCAAGAACCATAGAGAATATGGCAAAAAAAGAATAAAATCTAGGGGAAAAATAGGTATGTTACACTGTGTTTAAATTTATTAAATATTCCAAATATACTCTTTTTTTTTTTTTTNTTTTTTTGATAGAAAATTTGAACTGAACTTCATTCACAGAGCTGGTTGCTCAGCAGCAGTCTGGACTGTGCCTTACCTCCTGCTCTCCCTTCTGCTCCAGAAAAGCTGCACTACCTTGTTCTGACATGCAACCATCTGGTCCAAGTCTGTGAAGTGAATTCTTTACTACTCTGCAAGTCTGGGTCACTGGCAAAACACTTGTGTGTTGTCACTCCTGAGAAACTTAAGTTCAGCGAATCCTTCTCCACACTTGTGAGGAGCAGTCAGGCCTCTGAGTTATAGCAAGGAACAGCAAGAGGTAGGAGGAAATCAGATTTATTTTTAATTAATTTCTGCAGAAATATGCACAATTCTGCCCACAATAGCCTTCATTTAGATGAGCGTGTCTGTGCTACTAACAATTTCCACTCAAATAAAAAAGCTTGGAGTTCACCTAAATTAAAGAAAATATGTTCTGAAAAACAACAATAAATCAAACAAACCACCTTTTGACCCCCCAAAAAGCCACCACACATGGAAATGAAGCAATTTGAACTCCCAAGAGTGATGTTTCTTTGATTTTTGGGGAATGTAAAGAGATGCTGATCCACTTAGCAAACGGGATGAGGAGGGATGTGCAGTCAAGGACCTCAGTTTCAGTACTCTCCTGGACCTATGCCAACCTTGACTGGAGTCTTTTATTGTTGTCTGACTCCTCTCAAACACCTGGATTCCCTTTCTTAGCATTATTTGGATTTTATTGATCAACTTCAGCTTTTTTCACACAAGACTCCACTCTCTGAATTAGTGTCCATCTGACGATCATACCAGGATAACTTGAGCTTTGCCACTTTACCTTTACAGCAAGTTTAATTTAACTCAAAGTCAATAGGATCAATCTGCCTCAAACTGATTTTTGTTTTTCCTCAGCAGGAGGAATAAATGAATAAACTCAACATGAAAAGTTGTATCATTTGTTACCCAGTCTGCTAATGACAATATCATTGTCATCAGTTTTCTTCTATTTACTACATCAGTTCTTTTTGAGGACTGGATTAAATATGGCTTCAGGTTAAGTTTTATAGTTGTTACATTTTGGGGGAAATTATTATTTGCATAATATCCATATTATCCTTTATTCTTTGCCTGTGTTTTTCAAATTTGCCTTGTCTTGCATAACTGATATTACTAATGTAAGTGACTGATCTAAATTTTCTGAAAATATCACCTTGGTACACTCTTTAGTATATTTTCTGTGTTTGCAAAATGTTTAATTTCGTTGGGGAATGTAAGAACAGAAAATTGCCCTTTTTTGTAGTCTCTAAAAGATTTCCAGAGTCCTTAAGAAAAATATTGTAGTACAGTTTTGCAAAGATCTCAATAGATTTACACTGAATATTTTAATTTTTAAAAATTTTTATGCAGTAAGGTTGTAATTTGTAAAGACTTCAGCAGTGACCCAACTCTGTTCCTCCTGAAGTCAGAGAAAAACAGTGATTGATTTCAGCAGGAGCACAGTGAGCCAAGAGCAGGTAATTATGAAAATCATACCCAAGTGGGAATAGACCTAGGTTAAATATTGAAAAGTGCTTTGCTGACTGAGGACTGTGAGTGCTATTGATTTTTATTATTTCTTGCCTGTAATTCTACATGCCTCCAGCACCAAGTGTGGAACGCATTTTAGTGTTTCTTGGGCTTGGGTTGCCTTTCAGGTTAGGAACTGTCCCCCTGCTCAGTGTTCAGTGGTCACACACTGACCCGTCCATCAATTAGGTCATGGCTGCACAGGTCCCAGTGATTTAGGGATCCCCCCCGTTGTTATCCACACTCAGGCAGTGGCACTTGCTATGGAAGTGCTACTCCAGATGAGTGAGGGTGTCAAGTTAATTAGTGTTGCTGCTTTTCACAATGTAGCAATGTGGAAGGAGAAAGCAAAGTACCACATAAAAGCGGATAAAAATACATTTCTGCATCAGCTGGAACTACAGCCTCAAATCTTCTAATCTGCCAGGCTGAAACCTGCAATTTGTTATCATTCAAAATTCCCAGGGAAGTCATGGTCTTATTTCAGTTCTTGATCAACTCCTCCAATGTTGTTATTATAGTTGCTCATTTCTGACGCAGTTTGTCACACACACACAGACACAAACTCACACTTTGATTAGAAGGCATGAACTAAAACTCTACTTTATTTGAAAATTTGACTCTATATGTAGTATATTTACAAAGGCTAGGGTTTTGGGGAGAAGGTTGACACCTCTCCCCATCCCACTGGTCAAGACAACTGCCTATTAGCTGTCCATATCTCTAAGAACAGGAATGTAAACTACCTTGAAACTATACAATGACATTGGCTGTGTTTACAGACCAGAGTGTGAGAAAGAACCCAAAACATGAAATTGTGAAACAGAAGAGAAGGCTGAAAAAATCAGGGCGACACATTTCCAAACAGAAATCTGAGCTGCTGGTTCTAATTGTCGTGAAACCTCTGTATATGATCTGTTTTAAGGGCTTGGAATCAGGATCTATGACATTCACTTGAGTCTTTTTACACATGAAGGAGAATGGGAAGGACAAGACATGAATAAGTATCAGCACCATTCTGATCGCAGTTTGTGGAGTTTGTTCATGTAGCTCCTTCGGTAAATTTTATCCTCTGTTCCAATTTTGTGGCATTTGACTTAGTTTCTGTTGTGTTCTCTGTGTTATCTTATTATCTCTAGGACCTGTATATGAAACTTGCAGAACCACTGCTAGTGAGTTTCTCTAAATGTTAGTGATTTTGGCAGTATTCTGACTTCAGCTGTTCCCTCACCTGCCTTTGGTTCCACTTTTGCACCATCAGCAAATTTAATTCCTCTACTTTATATAATCTGTTTTTGAGTAAATGATATAGGAACTGTGCATGTGTTGAGAGCCTTGATTATCCCACTGATATCAAGCTGGCAGCTCTGTGAATCCCAAATTGCTTCTATTCCAGGTACTGTTTTCATGTCCAACTATGAGAATTTGGAGAGGGAGTTGTCTGATTTTTTTTTTTCCTTTTAAAGGCTCAGGTCCTACTTAAGTTAGATGTGTATTTGTGCAATATTCCTTCTGCCTTAGGCAGAGTTCTAGTGGACATTAGTTCAATTGCATAATAGTCATGTAAAGTAAATAAACTGTTATCTTCACATAAAAAACCCCCTGAGGACAAGCAGCTAAGATTTTCTAGGATAATGCTGGGAATCTGTGTGCATCTAGGATTTGAACTTTTTATTCAGATCACATTACTTCCTTCATTATAACACCATGTGATCATAGATATCCAGTATATCGACCCAGCAGGACTCAATTAAAGAGAGAATGGTATATTATTTTAGCTTTCTATTAGTATCTACTTTTTACATGTTAGATTCCTGGAAAACTTTTAAGATGTGTTTGTTTTCACTCAAGTTGTATTTTCAGGAGCTGTGTAATGTTGCCTTATGATAATAAGCATCAGTAATTATTACCATCTTTTTGTTAATTAAATCATACAAATATACTTAATGTAGACAGCTATGCCACCTCTTCTAGGGATGCCAGGTAAAACGTCCCCTAATGTTGCTTGGGAAGAGCTCACAGGTAGGATAAGGTGTTGCTCAGGACTAGGTGGGTACAGCCTGTTATGGGTTGAGTTATAAGTTTTTCCTTGTGTAGAATAATGTAAATTGGGATAATTGTGTGAAGTGAAATTGCAGTGGTAATAAACTGCTCTAAAAAGAGTCAGATTTATTTCATGTTTGAAGTTTGGTTGTGAGATTTCCTGTGTGAATTCCTAGCTCCTTGAAGCCAATAGCAAAACTGCCTCCAAACACATTTTTCCTTGTGTCTGTTTGTCTGAGAACATCCAGAGTGTTTTCAGACATCATCATCATCACTAAAGCATTCTCATAGCGCCAATGGGACCAATTTACTGACTACCTCAGTGAATAGTATTTTGTCAGTCGGTCATATTTTTTAATGCCATAAAACAATCCTCATTACAGATTCTCTTCTATCTTACAAAATATTACTATCTGTTTTTTCTTTCAGCCCACTTAAACCTCTGTATCCTGTTGAGACTTTGATCACTTCAATACCAAAATACCTTTTTGACAGAATTTTTCCTTCAAGGCCATATTTTTTCCTCTGTGTATGCTACCACATATATTTGGAAAAATGTCTGTTGCCTGTTGAGTAGAAAGGAGATACTCTATTCTTTAAAACCTTAAATGTACCTTTATTTACTTGATATTCTAGTATTCAATACCCAGGATTTATTATTCAGCTTTCTGTTTGTTTTATATAGAATAGAGAGTAGGTGTTATCTCTGATAAACCAGGGGTTCTCAGGAGGAGGATGGATGAGGATTTTAAGAGTGAAGGATCTTCCACTTTTTCAGGCAGCTTAACAAACTTGTTTTTAACATGACCAGAAATTTAATATCAAATACTGAAAGGAAACAATGCATAGGATAGAAATTAAGTAGTAAAACCTCAAGACAAATGCAGAGATTCAGCAAAATGCAGTAATGGGAGATGCAGACTGGGGAATGTGCAAAATGCAGACTAGGGAGATGCTCAGCCAATTCTTGTATGCCCATGCAACCCTTAGTTGGTAGAGAAAGTTACTCTGTGGCTCTCAACTAATTTTTAATTTAGACTTTGGTTATTTTTATGCCTAAGTGTTGTCAATATTCTTTTAAAATCTGTAACTTGCAGAAGTAGAAAATCCCATTAAAAAGTGGGGATCAAATCCATATCTTCCCAACATGATGAAAGTTTGGTGCCCAATATATGATGTGTAAAGCATCGTGACACATATGGAGAAAAAACAGCTTTGTTTTTCCTTGGTTGAATCATCACTGTGGTTTCACTGGAGTTTATGGTGACCTGTGGTCTGTGATTCTATGATGTTAAATGAAGAAGAAAGAAATCTGCAGTTTTAAATGAAAATGCAAATTTTTTTTTTTTCCTCTAGAAAGTAAAGTCTTTATTATCTTCAGCCATTGAAGAGATATGTACAGAAATCATGTTCCAGCTACAGAAGTCTACAGAGCTGATGTAAAGAATTTACAGAAATTCAGATTTTCATCTGTGATATTTTAGCAATGTCTCCCCATTCCCACTGCAGCAGGGTTTGATTTTCCTATGGCTGTACCATCTCTACAAACAATTTTTAAACAGGGAAATCACAAATTTAATCAAATAAATTATTCCCAAAGGACTTACTGACTCAGTTCAAGTATTTCTTTGAAACAAACCTAGAAGTTTTCAACTCATATGCCTTGTTACGAGAATCAAAATTAGTTTATTTTAAAGAGCTTTTTATAACAAAAGAGACTAAAAGGAAAACAATCTCAAGTGCAGATTATGCTGGTTGCCAGCTAGTTTGGAGTATCAGCTTTTAAAAAATAGAACAATACACAAATGTGCACTATCAGGGGATCCAAATTCTATTGTCTCTCTCATCCCTCTTGAGAATCTAGTCATAAAATTTTCAGAAGTGGCTAAATGAGTTTAAAATGTTTGTTTCTTTGGTAGGCGAGCTCGTGAAGTAGCTTTGGTGTATTTAAACATAGTGATCTCACAGGGTAGTTGATATTTCCCTATGGTGCTACATGGTATCTGTGATATGAGTGTAAAAACTTATTTTTTATATAAAAAAGTTTAATGAAAATTAGAAAAATAGGCATCGAGAAAAATGTAAGCAGTGAGATGTTTTAATAAATATTCGATATTAAAAAGTAAATAAACCTTTCATTTTTATTTTAATGGCTTTTAGGATTGAAAGATAATAAGGTGAGAGTATTTTTATGATAATTTTGTTCTTTAGAAGTGTAGCACTTCTGTTTTTGGAATTATGTATAACTCCTTGATTATGGAATTTTGATTATTCTATTAACTTGAAAAATAATCACCTGAGCTATCATAACATGAGGCACAGTCCTCTAAATTAAAAAGTTCTGTTCCCAGCCTTCCTTGAGAATATTGGGCATCCCACTTGCTACCCTGACACACATTTTTCTCACTTTCTCATACTGATGGGTAGGGTTCTTATGTTGAAACTTGTTTGCTCACAGTACATGGTGAGATAAAGCCTTTCAGTGGAGGGGAAATGTTAGATCTATTAATCCTGAGGAGTTCCAACATGTCAGATGCTGAGAATGAATCAAAAACAAGACTGAGCAGCAAAGAGTACGAACAGCCAATGGCATAAGGACAGCATTTCATTTTGGGGGCTGATTTGAGCCTCCAATGAATAGCTGGATAGTTTGGGCTTTGTTTTTTTTGGTTTGGTTTGGTTTTGGTGGTTTTATTGTTTGTTTTGGGTTTTTTTTCCCCTGATTTGTATATTCTTAATAGCAAATAGTCAACAGTGTTTCTGTATCCTGCCACTGTTTGCATTCGCTTATGTCTTTATTGAGTAGCCTGATCTAGTAAGATAAAAAAGGGATGGGATGTGTCCTAGCCCCAAAGCTGATGTTGTATCAAATACTCCAGACACTTCCATTGCAGTCATGGAATCACAGGTTTGGTTAGAAAGACCTTAAAGCTCATCTCATTCTGCTTCCTGCCATGGCAGGGTCACCTTCCACTACCCAAGTTGCTCCAAGCCCTGTCCAACCTGGTCTTGGACACTTCCAGGAATGGGGAATCCAAAATTTATCTGGGCAACCAGGTCCTTACGAACCTCATCCGAAAGGATTTCTTCCCAATATCTAATCAGTACCCTCCCTCTTTCAGGGCATTAGGGCTACGATGCCTCCATAGTGGCTGCAAAATTTTGACAAACCTTAAGAAGTTTAAGATGAGACAATTTAAAGCAGAATAATTGAAGGTAGATTAAAAATTACTAGTTCTGAGAATGAGTTTATTTGCAGGGGATGGATTTGGTCAAATAGCTGATCTTGGAGGAGGACATGGTAAGTGTGTGACAGTTTGGTGCTCTTGTGTGCAAAGAAGCTCACAGTGAGTGTAAGAATGATGCTGCTGATTTGACAGAGGAAGGAGTGCAGTTCAGGGGTCTGGCCTGGATCAATACCAGATACAGAAAACAGAGCTTAAAAACCTGGAGAATTGGCCGCTGGGGTATGGAGTGGCCCTAAATCAAAGGTGGAGAGCAGAGTTAATAGCAGGTCATGCAGAGTGCTAGCAGGGGCAGTAACTGTGAGCAGACACCAAATGAACCCCTCACAATCTATTGCCCAGGATCCTCATTTGTTTTTCCAGAGAAGGATTTTTGCAGCCTGTGGAAAGCTGCATCTCCTGTCAGGAAGAGGCATAGGGCAGGCTTTGCTATGCAATTTGTACTGCTAGAACAGCATTTAAAAAACACAGGCTGGTTTTAAATGTGAAACACTGAGCTGGTAGAGCTCCAAAAGGGATGGATTCTGTAGCTGCGGGTAAGAGGATATTCATAGTGGGAAACAATGAGTCCCAGCAGGCATCCCTCTGCTTGTGGGAGCTGAAGCAAGGCTGACTCTGATGTAGCCACTTCTTGACAAAATGAACTGTGGGGATTTCATGAATAAGGAAGTGTCTCCCCATCAAATGTACTATCACTCTAAAACAGGCCAAATTAAGTAGTATGATATCATTTGTTTGCTGTACTCTGTAGCTTTGCAATTCCTCAGTAGTTCTGCCTTCAATAACTAAGACATAAACTTTGGTTTGGCGCAGCAAAATCCCTAAGAATCAGAGCCTCTGTATTTAGTTTTTGTCTACAAATTAGCATTACTATGTGAATTCTCCTTAAGAATTATGGGGTTTTGCTTATCAGATGTAGCAGTGTGGATTTTTATGTTTATTTGATATGTTAGAATAGTTTGTTCTATTCNCTTTGGATCCTTCTTTTCTGAAAGCTTCTTTGAGGTTTCATAGCTGAACATATCTGTGCCTCCAGGAACACTGGAGAACTGGTAAAGTGTGGCTGAAAGAAAAGTGTGACACTTGTAACTACTCTTTTTTTTTTTAAGGAAGGAAGGGATTGTTAAAAAAGATGGAGATTCTTCATGTTTTGACGAAATGTTTGACAAAATCCCAAATGTTTTATGAGGACAGAGGTGTTTCTGTAATGAAATGATTAATTAAAAAGAAAAAAGTTGTCAAAAAAGTAGCTTTGACAATTAAATTTGTCCCATTTCTTGTTGCTTTTCTTCAATGTCAGGAAAATAGATGGTATTTCATTAAGTTGTCTCTCTTACTTCCAGGTGGTTTGGTTTTGTTTTCCTTCTTGCTTTCTTCCCTGCTGTTTTCCCCCACCTTAGACCCTCAGGTAGTATTTTTTCCATTACAAAAATTGTTTCCTAATAGCAGAAGCTGACATCCATATAGATCTGCCATAGCATTTGTGCCACACATAACTCCTGGCATTTATTTTTGTGTGTTTAACTCGTGCATAGCTAGGAATAACTGTCTTTGAAGTTTTGTAAATACCAGGTGTTAATTTGACTGAAGCATCCTCATCCTCTGGAGGAGATTTGTATTTTCATCAATTTCTCTTTTGGGCTTTGGGGGCAAATCATAAAGGCCCTGCAAAGATGATTGCTAGGTAGAAAATGTGAATTTCTGTCTGTAATATACATTAAAGCTTGAATATATGCTCTTGAAACAGAAAGATGTGTACCTGCCATCCTAAACTCACTGGTTATCTGAAGAAACAAACCTGAGCAGTGTTAACTGAGCAGTAAAGTAGAATGTTCTTTTTTTTCATGCTGTGGGCACACTGGTGTCATATGTTTTGAAAGGATGCTGCTGAAGGAGATCATAATATTCCAAATTAATTTCTGAAACTGCTCATTCAAACACATTGCTAGAAATTCAGTACAAATAACTGGATATATTAATTCCAGTGTTTTCCTTTTATTTTTTTAACTTATTTGACTTGCCCCAATGCATCATTCCTAATTAAAGGAGCTTAAAACTTTTTAAGGTTGCACACAAAAATGTATAGAAACATCATTAGTGAAGCACTCAATTTTTATGGACTTCTCTGTGGGGTGCATTCCCTCAACTGATCACAGAAACATTCACAGATGCAGGATATAACTGTTATATCTAAATCCCCTGATAATGGATCTTAAAATTTTCTACAGCACCCATTCACCATTTCATGTGAGGTCTGAACGCAGGCTTCCCAAAAACGCCTTATTGGGTTTGATGGCTGTGGAGTTTCTGATGGGAGACACTTAATGGCTTCTGCGCCATACCTACTTTACCACATAAAAATGTTTAATTATATGGAAATATTGCTTTTGGTTCTTCCAGTCTTAATGATGCACATCTGTGGAAGCAGATGATACATAGGAAAATAAAGCTGCATACAAAGGGGCCAACTTGCTGCAGGAAGAAAAGAGCATCTCTGAGACTGCAAAGCAGTTCAGCACTTGGTACTTTTGCTGGGAGGCACTTTCAGCTAATGTGAAAACCAAGAGTTAGAAGAAATATTGTTTTCAAAGGTTTGGGTTTGTTTTTCCTGTAAGTAGGAATACTACTGAGCTTTAGACCAGCTCATCTTTCAGATAGAAGTGGCATTAAAAAAAAAAAAAACGAGCAAAATGCATCATCTATTAAGGCAAAAGAAACCCTAATTGAAGTTTATGAGGGATGTTGCAAGTAGGATATGGTGGAAAAGGAAGCATGTGGATGTAGAGTGGTCTTTTCACATGTCTTTAGCATGGACTTCTGTTTTTGGTGAATTGTTTTTTGCTTTGGGTTGGGTTTTTTTAACGGGATCTATATAGTTTTTATGAATGGTTTGGAGTTTTTTTGCTTGGTGGTTAACTCAGGCACTTCTCATCAGGGCATTAGAAAATGCAGCCATCTCAAGGAATTGTTTGTGGTCGTATATTTTATTATTCTCTGTTTTTAGAGGTTTTAGGTATTTTCCCAAACCACAGAGGATTCACAAGACTAAGCTACAGCAATATTGATGTTGGCAATGCTCCCTTGTCTGAGCACAGTCACTCCAGCTTAGAGAGGCTGGCTCTTAATGCTTTGAAAATTTTATGAGACTCTTCATTTTCTTTACATTCAAAATGTATTTTTAGTCAATTAAAGGAGTTGAGAACTTGTTAGAGTCAAGATCTGTTCTTCTTCTTGAGGTATTTAAACATATATGTCTAAGTCTATAGGCAGCACATCCTAATCCTGCTTCACATTTCCATGTGTTTTTCTTTGCCTTCTGTGGCATCTCACTGAATATCTGCTACTGGGGTGCATGGGGAGTTTGTGTGGGGAGTTAATTTGTAATCAATATAAATTCAAGATCTTTTGAGGAATTGCTCTTCTCTGATTGTATTTTCTCCTGTTTTCAAGATATTTATACCTGTATGATCTTTTTACTTATTAGAGATCTCAAGAGGAAAATATATTTGAAACAAAGAGAAAATTCTTCAGTCAGTTCTAAGGTTTCCATTTCCCATATTGTTGGAAGTTTTTCTTTTCATCACCCACCTGAGAATTCCTGCTCCTACTGACTTTTCAGGGCCCTCTCCTTGCTAAGGGTCAGCTAAATAATCCATGAGGATCAGTCAGCAGACAGCTGCTGTTGGTTTTTAATTGTTCATATTTTTTGCCTTGCAATATTAGTTTACAGACAGCGTTCAGTTTTTGTTTGTTCTTTTTAACAACAACACTGTTCTGCATGGAACTGTAGTTCAAAGGAAAAGTTCTGGCTCTTTTCCTAACCCCTCTGTTGGGGGTTAGATTTGGTTTTCTTTTTTCCTATAGAATTTTTTTCCACAAAGTCCCTAGGAGACTAATTGCTGGGTACTTACGGGTGCTNTGCACCGAGACCACACTGTCCTGGGCTTTTATGAAACAAAAGCCCCTCGAGGTTCCTGGTTTTGTTTATTATTAATGCTGTAGTAGTTGTTGTTTGTTTGCCTTGTTATACATACTAGTAAAGAGCTGTTATTCCTATCCCCATATCCTTGCCTGAGAGCCGACTTGATATCAAAGTTTTAATAATTCGAAGGGAGGGGTTTGAATTCTCCATTCCAAAGGGAGGTCTTGCCCTCCCTAGCAGATACCTGTCTTTCAAACCAAGACACCCTCTTTTCGCTTTGAAGTTGTGGGAGCTGATGCTTGAGTAGTATAAATCCTGCTTGTGTGAGCGAGGGAAGAATTTTCACTTTCTAGAAACTGCACAAAGAAAATGGGTGAAATAGCTGTAAAGCAAATGAAAATCAGTGTTACAACCTTTGCTCTGGTCTAAAGAGATGTTTCCACTGCTTATACATTTTAAATCTGATTTTGAGACAGAAGGAAGTGAGATTCAAAAAAATACAGAACTATTCTGGCACAATCACTCATTTTAAAAACAAAGGTGCAGGTATTCATGCTGCAGGTGAGCCTCACTTTAAATAGCTTAAAAAGAGCTTCTCAACTGACAAAAGCTTCCTACAGATTTGAGCATTGTCTTAAATGAGAGAAAGGGCATGTTGTTGTCTAATATTAGGCTTTCCACTAGCAGGGAAAAATACCCTGAAAGAAATATGTAATTTATAAAGATGACATTCCAGGTGTTGTGAAATCACTTTTTTTTTTTTTCTCTGAATATAAATCATACTTTACTAAAACTTCTGTCAAGGGTTATCCCTGTTTATCATCCAGTTCTTCATGGAGTTAGCAATTTAAACTTGAGTTCTAGACACTACAAGCCTTGAACATGATTTATGCTTCTTGTTATTGTCCTTAAAGAAACCCCAGCTGCCTTTGGCTTGATGATGGTTTGGAGAGAATGGGGATCCTGAGGTATCCACATTTCTACAATGCTGCTACCCCTTACCAGAGCTGTTTATCACATCCATGTTCCTAATCAGCAGCACAAACTCAACCTCAGTTTTTCCCAGGATGGCTGGACAACATCCCAAATCTCTCCTGTCACATGTATTATGACAGCTTACCACCAGGTCCAGACTCCACCTCACAAAAGGCACAGCTCTAGTCATGGACTCCTACAGATCCCCAATGAAGCTGTCAAAGGGCATGAGCTCATTTCTTCTATCAAAATTTCTGATGGACTGATGCAGAAGAGGCTTGAAATACCTGAAAGCAGTACCCCAAGTTTGATCAATTAATACAATCCTCTCTTTAAATTTCCTTATGAAAACTACAGGATAAAAAGAAGAGGTTTTTTTGGTTTTTTTCTTTCCCTTTTCTCTTCACAACAGCAATTCTTTGACTTTAGGAAGTGATGCTCAAACTTTTTTTATACATTGCTTTCATGATCGTGTAGGAGCAGGCATTTTAAATATGCCAGATTTACATCTCATGTAAATGCATGAATATAGGAGACTATATCTAGAGTGAGACATAGACATTATATTTCTTAGAAATCAATGTAGATAATTTTTTTTCAAAAGGGTTGGACACAAAGTGATAGTGACATTCTTATCTCAGTAATTCAACAAGTTATCTTTTCCCTGCCCTCTCTGTTGCAGTAACCCCCTCGCTGATTCTCTGGATGTGATTACTATTGGATCAAAGCTCTGGAATTGGGACTGAGCGAATATCACTCCTCCAGAGAGAGGGATGTCACTTGGAGTGTCCAAAGCTGTCTTGGTTAGAAAAGACAGGTATCTGCTAGGGAGGGCAAGACCTCCCTTTGGAATGGAGAATTCAAACCCCCTCCCTCTGAATTATTAAAATTTTGATATTAAGTCAGCTCTCAGGCAAGGATATGGGGATAGGAATAACAGCTCTTTACTAGTATGTATAACAAGGCAAACAAACAACAACTACAGCATTAATGATAAACAAAACCAGGAACNTAAGGGCTGTAGCCGGGTGCTACACTTTCCTTTAGCCACTTGTATTGTTTTGGTCAAGTGCCCATAAGCACCCAGTAATTAGTCTCCTAGCAACGTTATGGGGAAAAATTCTATAAGGAAAAACAACAAATCTAACCCCCAAGAAAAGCTTATCGATTGCTGCAAAGCAGTGGGTAAAGGAGAATGCACCTCTAAAATTTCTTTTGCCGTAAGGCCCAGTCTAAGCCCCAGATGTATATGGAAGACTCTGCTCCAAAA
Organism: Donacobius atricapilla; assembly: GCA_013397315.1. Classification (NCBI taxonomy): domain Eukaryota; kingdom Metazoa; phylum Chordata; class Aves; order Passeriformes; family Mimidae; genus Donacobius; species Donacobius atricapilla. The sequence continues at coordinate 41,726 of WBMY01003785.1, forward strand.
AAGCATCCACTCCCTTTGGTGTTGTTTTTAGTGGCCATTGGATAAGGCCTGAAATCCCACAGCAAAGAAATTACAATTTTGTTGTTGATATCAAAGGATAATTCCATCTCAACAACATTATTTACACACCAGCCCTGAGCACCTTAGGCATGAGAGCAGCGCTCTCAAGCAGGTGAAGTTGGGATTGTGGCTGCAGGGCTTTGGCAGGGGAGCACAGCACAGGGGTTGGTGTTCCCTGGTGTTATTTGGGATACAGCAGCAATCTCAGGTGCCTGTGCCTATTCTTCTCATGGACACATCATGGCCATCTAATGGTTTTTGGGAAACGTGCAAAGATGGTGAAGAAATGGTTTAAACCTTATAGAGTGCATTCTGTACTCAAGGGAATTGTGACAAGATTATAACTTGAATTGGTGCAAGTTTTGGGAACAAAAAGGAACAGTGATGGAAATTCAAATCTGGGTCAAATGCCAACACCCCCACTCTCAGTGGTAAACAATAGCCAGCCCCGCAAACTTGTTTCTTTGCCTAAGGATTTGCATATGTCCAACATCTCTGTTTAGCCAGAAACAGATATTTTGGTTTAGTCCCAAGCTGAGAGAGACAAGATATTTTCTTACATTAGGTCTCCTCAATATTCAAAACCAGTGCACTAATTTCTGGGAAGATTCCTGTTGGTTTATGGAGCTCTGAGATGTGTTTATTCTTCCCACCAGGTATTACACACAGATGATATAAAACTGCTTCATAACTTTATGCAGACAACCTTATTTGTGACACAGTACTGGGGGTGTACGTGAAAAACCGGTACAGAACTCTCACCTAATATGTGGATATAGAGAAAAAGATTTCAGAGATGTACAATTGTCTTTGCCTGTTATTTGTAGTTTTGGGGGGGGGGGCAATAGGATGGAATATAGCTGCAGCCTGTGGGACACACCTGCAGAATGCCATGGAAGCCCACAGAAGCACACGGTGGCACAGAGCAGCACATGGCAGCACAGAACAGCACATGGTAGCACAGAGAGGCACACACGGCAGCACACAGAGGCATACAGAAGCACACGGTTGGCACACAGAAGCACATGGTTGGCACACAGAAGTACATAGTGGCACAGACAGGCACAGAGTGGCATAGAGAGGCACACAGAAGCACACAGTGGCACATAGAGGCTTATCTCAGCCTAGACTTTAGGACAGGAGGTGCCAAGTGGCAGAGCCCTGCAGAGAGGAGACTGCTGGAAGCTGACAGGCACCTGAACAGTGTGTGATCACCCCACAGAAGGACATAAGACAGTGTGTTGCTGTAGTAATGTATGATAGGTTGCTTAGTGAGAATTAACATATAAGGAAATACTGTGTATTGAAGGAATGGATAAAAGCAGCTTGTTTCTTTGAATAAATGAGTCAGATTCCCTGCCGGTCTGAGCCTTTGCCTCTGTTGTTACAAATGACATCTGAATTGGGACTTGACAGGCAACTGGTGGTTGCACCGGTGACAGTGCTCAGCTGAACTTTACAGGAGGCTGAAATGAAGCTCAGGAGCTGAAATGAAGCTCATGGTGCCAACTGACCTTTCTGCAGAACGGAGGGTAGCAGCTGAGAACTATGGGGAATGGTATATACCAAGAACAAAAGAACATCGCAGAGATATTGGAACACATTCTGAAACAACATGGCAGGAAAGTTGAATCTACAGATTTGCACAGACTTGTTCTGGGCAGAAGACTGTGTTTCAATTTTAGAGACTACCAAAGTTTTCGACCCTCGGATATGGGATGCTTTTGGGGACGCGTTGTGGGACTGAGTTATGTGCGGCAATGCAGCGCTGACTAAGCTTTTGTGTCCTGGAGGACTGTGTGTGAGGCCCTCATGGTGCGTGCAGCACCCACAGACCAGACAAAGAAGGATGCTTGTGCCACCATGGCAGCTGTGCCAACCCCTTGTGCACAGCCATTGGGCGAAACACAAGATTCTGACCATAAGGCTGTCAGGGCTGAGGGAGGAGAAGCAGAACATGACCCCTGGTACCCTGACAAGTTTGATCTCGGAGGAAGCCTGAGGGTGTTGCAAAAGAGCTTGTGCTGCCCCAGGCCATTTGGGATTGGCTAGAGCCGTGCTGGGACAAGTGGCTGAAGCTGGGGGGCCCTTCCCAGCATGTTCCCTTTCTGCCTGAAAGTGTAGAAGCAGTGGCAGAGGTGACAGGAGGGGAGCGTGTGAGGCTGCAGGGCTGAGCACGTGGCAGCAAGCACATTGCAGGGCCGTGCCGACAAGCCCATGGCACAACCAGGGGACGGCAGAGAATGCTGTGCCAGCGACACAGCGAGTCCCGTGGGCCAGCACGGCTCTGTGTGTGTGGGCAGTGAAGAAGCAACCCAAGGAGCCCACTGTCAGGGGCAGTGCTGTGTCCCTGCTCCTTGCACATGGCAGGATGTACCCGGGGAGGCACGGCCGCCATCTTGTGTACCCTTGCGAGCCATCCTGACCTGCTCCTGACCCGTGCCTCTCCTGCTGCAGCCATGGCTCCCATCTGCTGAGGACCCTTATGAGCTGACAGTGCGCTGGAGAAAGGACTTGGTGGATGGGTGGCCTCTTCCTCAGAAGAGGCTGCAGCATTTGCACTGCAGGGGGCAGCTGCGGACTGAGCATGTCATTGCTGCAGTTGGTCCTTGAAACTCCCCTATTTTTGTTACTCAGAGGGCGATTGCTGCACGATCTTGGTGGGGTTGGAAATGCTACTGTGCCTATGGGGGCCCTACAGCCGGGGCTACCGTCTTTTACAATGTTGCCACTATCCTGGGCCCTCACTGTTTTTTTTTACCATACCACCCTGTGAGCCCCTGCATTGTTCTGATTGGTTTTTGTTACAGATGCTCCTGGAATAATTCTAATTTTAAGCTATCCTTTCAAGCTGAAAGGATAGAACTAGTAGCTCTTTTACATATTGCACATTTTCAGTTTTTGTCTATAGGCAGAAATGTTCCTTCATGTAATCTTCTGGGTATCCCATTTTTTATTCTGTCATCAAGGGGGCCTTCATGGGCAAAGTAACAGTCTTCCTGTGGATCCTGAATGTGAGAAATCAGGCAGACATCACAGTGTCTGTCTCAAATCAAGTCACATAACTTTCTCACACTAGGCCTGAGAAACTGACGCCTGAGAAATTGTGAGGAGGAACTCAAACAGTCCTTGGAGAAAGAAAACAACCTCTGCAGGTGTTGTTTGTCTCCTTGTTGTTTACTTGCAAGAAACAGTCAAGAGATATTGTTCCTAGCTGTTCAATAGTAGTCTTGTGTTAGTTTGATAGCCAATGAAAGTTTTACACTTTCGGAACTATCTACAAAAGAGTATCTTGAAGAATAAAACACACTTTCTTTTGCAACTAAGCTTGAGATTCCGTGGCGTATCTCTCACCGTTCCTAATACAGTGCAACATCTTCCCTCTAAACCAAATATTCATATTGTCCATAAAATGAAGGAGAAAGTTGTTCTGTTGTTTTAGGTATGCAGAGAAAACTGTTCTAAATCAGAAGATACTGGAGTCCTGGTGTGGAACTTGTTTCTCTAGAAATCAAAATAAAAGCTTATTGGGAGGAGGAACTTGTTCTTGCTGAGAGAGAATCAGTTCTGAGTTTTGGGCTAATATATTGACAGGTGAGAGCGAGGCAGAATAACACCATGAAGTAGGAAAGGTGTATGTTATTATGGGATGTATTGCGGACAACAAGGCTTTGGAAGGTTTACTTCTCACTTTTAAAGAGTCTGTCTGTTTTGGTCCTCTCTACAGTTAATAGGAAAACAGAGAATGCAAACTGCTCATAGACCACATCCTACTGGGATTAAAACAGAATTCACAGAGACAAAAAACACAGAGTAGGCAGAATCCCAGCAGATGATAACATGGGAGATATTTGGGTATGGTGGTAATCAAGTCATTCATGTTCACCTACTCTTCCACAGGTGATACAAACACCTTAGGGATTTTATAATGTAATATTTGTAATAACTTCTGTCAGCCAGAACAACCATTTAATAGAAAAAGTCTAATTCTGTTCACCCTTCACAAACAATGCTCCCATTAAAGTTATTGTAGAATTAGAATATGGATTTCTATCTTCTATGACATGGTTGAGAATTGCTGCCTTTTGCAGTAACTCTGGCTCCAGCCTGGCAAGATCTGAGTTTTGGGGCCAAAATGCAAATGATTGTGTCCTCTGGAGAAAATTGGAAAGGGGGGAGAATTTCTCAGGCTTGTGATACTACAAGAATAATGTAATGTCATTTAGAATAATATTGCAATGTATCTTAATAATTGCTGAAGGACCCATCCAAAACTCCACGTGAAATATTGCATGTTAACAGCATGGCACTGTTAAATAGATTAAATTTTTACAGAGAACCTTGGAAGTAAGAAAAAGAGTTTCCTCTGAATGCTAGTTGGTAAAGATGCCTCTAGCCTGAGTTTTCTACCTGGAAATGTCTGTACAGCTGGGAAAGATCCCTTGTGATGTGAAGCGTATCTATGCTCTGTGTCTGATACTCTTCACGTTGTGGAAAGTTTCTGCAGCTTGTGGCTTTTGTCTAAAATTTGTCACCTTCCTGGGGAGGAAGAAACAAATATCTTTCTTTTGTGAAAAACCTGTCCTTTTTGTGTGAGTTCTGTCCTGCACTGAAAACTTCAGACTTGCTTTAGACTGGCAGTGTTGCAAGGAATAGAAGCCACTCCAAAAGAGACAGAGAGACTGTCCTAAGTAAAATACATTGTCTGAAACGTAATTCTGTTATAAAGTGCTCAATGTGTTTTATTGCATCTTTTATTTGATTATTGTTTAAACCTCAGCATGTAGGTTTATATATATATTCTGTCCTGGTTTTCACAGAAGCAGATGGTGTATGTCTGCCAATCGATCTGTCCTGAAGTGGCAGAGTAAAGTACTTTCATTATAGCAAAAATAATATAGAAAATTCCTGAGCTCACTCCTTTGTGTACAAAATTGACTTCTGGTGCAAAGCAAGTTTTATCACTGCTCAAACTGGTATTGATCAAACTATCTAAAATTGTGTTATGGTTTCAGTAGCCCTTCTGGAAACACCTACAAGAATAAGGTTTTCTGTTTAAATTCTAAAATCAATCTTGACCCTGTGAAATATAATTTTTAAACGAATTTTAAATTTGGTTAATATTCTTGATCTTCTATAAGAGAAAATGATAACTTGAAGTAATGCTGTCTCTTTTTTTTCCCATTTCCTCTGCTGAAAATATTTAATTTAAATATTAGTAGTCTTTTTTATACATCCATGTCAGTTTTAATTTTGGGAGTAAAGATACTGCCTAAAACTCCAGTTATGAAGGAAATTCTGAAGAGTAAATGAAGGGTATGCTTAACATTGATCTATTAATAAAATTCTCTATAAAAAAAACCTAGATACAAACAAATGTCAGGATACTGCATATTTTAGATACGTAATATAACAACCAAAAGAAAAAATATAGCCATCCTAAAAATGTCATAGCTTCAGAAAATGGAATAATTTTAATATACCTTCAGGTCACAGAAAGAAAACACTGTATTAACCATTCTGGGAAATAATGTTAGAGATCATTTTTTTCCCCCACTACCCTTAATGTCTTTTTATCTGCACATGTAGATAACTCCCCCAGGACTTGAATTTCCATTATCCAAATTAATTCATTGTCTAGGAGTACATAACTCCATTGGTGAGAGTTTGGGCTCTAAATGTGTTCACTGATTTTGAAAACTGCACTTTGGCCTTTTGCCTTCTTAAGCCAGGAAGAGGAACCTCTTTCAGACTGAAGGGTCCCAGCAAAAAATAGCTTTTGCACCCAGCTGCTTTATCTTTCTCCACCTTGATGGTTTCCAAGGCTTTTCAGTCCATCAAATGCATAAATGTAGTGGTAGAAACATGTTGGCATTAAAAAAAACCCAAACAGAAACCTGAAACTGGAGCAATTTTGCCCTCAAAAACAGCAGTTCCCCCTTGGTCCTGCTTGAACATCAGGAGCTGGTTTGCAGAATAACCCTTGACTCTGAACACGTGGCCCAAATCAGGAGATTTTTTTTGCAAGAAGTTGTTTTGATTTTAGGGGAACTGTCCTCTGTTTATCATCAATCAGTCTCACAATCAAGTATGAAATAAAGGAAATGAGGAAAAAGAAATGTACAGATGTATATCCTGCCTGACATATTTTGTACTACAATGGGAATGATAAAATCATTGCACGTTAGAAAATAAAGTTCTGCCTTTTTGGAGTGAGAAATCTCAGCTCTGACATGTATCTTGTGATTTTAGTGGAGATTTGGAGAGCTTTTAGGCTTGATTCTCTGAGGTAATCTCTAGCAAGGCTGATTTCCAATAGGAAAAGTGGGTCAGGGGAGAAGGAGATACTAATTACACCTAAAATCTTTGGAGAACTATTCCCTAAATCTAGATATAACAATGTAAGAAAATAAGTGAGCTGAACATGCCCTGATTTACAACTCATCAGGTTGCAATGTTGATTTTTATTAAATTAATGTCATCAGGCAACTTGAAAGAGCAGCAATCTAACATTTGGAGCACTGTTGTTAGGATTTGTTTTTAATGTTATCGATCTTATCAATAATGTTATCTTGAAGCAATAGGTACATAGTGCTGCTGTTGGTACAATCTAACCTGTACCTCCTCTCTGGTAACCCTTAAGGTGCTGGGAAATTAATGATTTTGTTCACATAGATTTGAAATATTTAGGTCTATTCATTATTAAAGTATGTGTTTCTCGTGATATTTATTGGATGTAAGTAAGTGTGTAAGTAAAAAGGTACCTGGATGAGTGAGTGATCAGCTATTTTGTAATTTTTCCAAACAGTTCCTCTGATTTTCTGCAATTGCTGCTACTCTTACTTGCAGGACAAGTGGGATAGAAATTAACAGGCACATTGTGTCTTAATTGTGGAGTTGAAATGTAAATCTGTAGGTCCCCAAAACTGAGGGAAGCCGAAAATACAGCATGGTTTTTAAAGGCCCATTAATGACTGGTGGGGGGGGG
>WBMY01003786.1:6858-88569 GCA_013397315.1 Donacobius atricapilla
TTTTTTTTGAGCAAGGTCTCCTCTAACAAAGGAGAGGATTCTAACAAAGGAAACCCAGAGCAAATACAACTGAGTAGGCAAGATTCCATTAGCATGTTTTACAATGCTCTCTGGGAACAGTCAGGAGAGAAGTGATCAACTTCCTGAGCTAGGAGGAGTTCATAGCAAGTGAGAACAATCTAAAAAAGGGCCTGTTTACACTTGTGCTCAGAAAAACCTTTCCAAAATAGACAACACTCACAGCAATCTGCTCTAATTGAAAACTAAAAAAAAAACCAAACAGACCAAACAAACCATGACAACCTGTATTCTTTCAGAGTGTAATTATCTGTCCTGTGAGCAGGGCCACTTGAGCAATCTTGCTTTGGCTGCATCAACTGCGTGCAAATCAGGAGGAAAACTCAGAGTAACAGACTTTCCGTAGAATTTAACCCTTGCTTGAAAGCCCCAAGGTGCAACTGAATTATCAGTGCGATGTAACTTAGCAACACTTAAGACAGTCATGCTTGAAAACATATGTAAGCAAGTAGCAGAAATGATAGCACTTTTCTTTAAGAGAAATTTATGACATTTGTCACTTCTGTTCTCAAAGCCCATCTGTCTATCAGTGTGCTCTCTGAGCAAATGCAGCTGAATGCTGTCTTCACAGCGGGTCGTGTTGTGCAGATTTAAGAAAACATACGTGCACTTTTAAAGTTCCTGTGCTTTACCAGGCTCCTACTCCAGCCGAATTTGGAGCCACTCATTTCATGTGCCACACTGTTATATGAATGAGGGTGCAAATTTTAAGCTTCTTTGTCCAGCAAAAAGAGCACCTTCATTACCATCTGAATCTGCAAACTGCATGCATAGTGTAGCGTAAATAAAAGCTGAGGCTAAAGGCTTTGAATAAAAAAAAAATTTAAAAAAAATTAAAAATTAGTCCTTCAGACCCAAGAACACATATTGATGAAAATGTTAATATTCCAGAAGTCACGTACAAAAAAATCCCAAGTTTATCTTATGCCTCAAAATATGATAACAAAAAGGATGAGGCTAAAATCAAAGTCCTCAAAACAGCATAGCCTCTGCCAAAGCAGTTGTAGTGAATTTTATTTGGCAATAAGAGGAACACAAGTAAAAAAAAAAACCCACCAACACAAAACCATGACACACCCACGAACAGAAAAAACCCCTAAACCCTATCAAACAAAACAAAACAAAAAAAAACCAACCACAAACAAGGACAGGGGGGCAGGAGAGAAACAACTAACGCCTACACCTTTAAAGAGAAAAAACAAAACAATACAAGAAGTACAAAGCTATATCTCCAGCCATAAAAGAAGTCTTGTTCATTAAAACTGAAAATCCAAAGCAGTATCATTAGGCTTCATAGTTTCAAATCCTTCTGCTTTAGGAATATGTATCAACATTAAATTTAAAGGTAAATGGAGTCTATATTTTCCAAACAGACAGATTTTAAAATAAAGAAAAAATACCAGAGAACTTTTAGCCAACGTATTTTGGAAGGTGATTATAAGATTCTCAAAGCATGATTCCTGCTTATCTCAGGGACTTGGGTTCCAGCAGACCTTGCTCTGTGTTTCTCTTTGTTTCCACAACAAACTTGCATTTCTTCAGCTTTAATTAATGTTTGACATATTGAGTGCTGATCCCAGATCCTGCCTTTTCCATACCTTTACAATGTTCATGCCTTTTGCAGCAAATCATAAAGTTCAAGGGCATAAGTAGATGTTCTGTAATTCAGCCATATGATTCATATGAATTCTGCTTTGCTTAACATACTCAGGAGGCCCTCCCTCCCCCAAGAGAAAAAGAGTTCAATTCATAAAATACTAATAAGTTCATTATGCTCAGAGGCTAAGCTACAATGAGGAGTTGAGGATGGCAGAACTGGATCTGGCTAAAAAAAGTCATGTTTGAATGTCCAGCTTCAGAAACACTGTGACATCAGAATCATTACTTCCATTTGAAAAACATAGATATCTGTACAGTTCTCTCTTTTCTCAATGAGTGTGTAACATAGATCCTCATGACCCTGCATGCACAAAGTCTTTAAAAAATATTTTTAATAGCTTTGAACTTAATTTTGAAACCTTCTGCCCAGAGGTCCCACAGTAGCTGCTGCACAGGCAAGTCTTAATAGCCAGATTAGGCAGAAGTAATTGCAAGAAGTCTGAGCTCCTGACCCTAGTTTTGTGGTATCAAGTTCAGCCACAGATGTCTTTGCAGCAAAGATAAACAACTTGGGTAGTGCTGTCAGCCAGACCTCACAGTTCTACACCCACCTCTCTCCACCTCTCCGGGCAGAAATTGCACACTGGTTTCTATGTTACAGTCCCACACGTCAAAATCTATGCACACCTGCATTTGGGCAAAGATCACTCCCTACCAAAACGCTGGCCCTCAGCTTCACAGAGCAGGCAATTGCAGTCTGCAGCCTGTGATTTTTAACACAGTGGTAGAGAGGCGGTGAAGGTACCAAACATCCATTGCTCTGCTTGGCAAGCTCAGTACCCGCTCCAGGCCTCTGCTTTCCTCCTCAAGTTTCTCCTCTGTTCTCTGGGGGGAAAGGGGAAGTGTTTGGTGCTCAAGCTCCTTTCTTTAACCTCATATTTATTATTTTCACTGTAGCCATTGGGCAGAGCATGGCCTAGGGGTGGGAGTTTGAGACCTCAGTACCAGACCCGATCCGACATGCACGGGACACAACCTCAGATGCTTTGACTGTCCTCACACAGGGGAAAAAAGGTGTGGAAAGTCAGAGACCTGCCATGGGCAATTATCCACGCACTGCACCCACTGGGAGCTGGGTATTGAACACTGTAGGAAAGAAAAAGGATTCTCCACAGTACTGCTGGCTTAAACTAGAACCAGACTTCTCACTGAAAAAAGAATGTATTCTTGGACACAATCCACAGCACACCTAAGTCAATGGAAAGGGTGTACATAAACAGAAATGCAGCATATTTCCGGAAAGTCCACCTGCAAAAAAATGGAAAATACTTCTGCAAAGCAGAATTTGCACTTACAGACCAACCACTCTCATCAGTTTCAAGCACGTTGATGAGAGGATATTGTTTACCACCTGGAATTACAGAAGCACTTACGTTTAAGGTCACATCCCACTGACATTACAAAAGTGTACTTTGACTACAAGAGTATAAACCAGCTAAAGTTTATTCTGTGTGTTTAGAAACTGGGAAGAACAAATTTAATTGTAGTTTATCTCCATATAAAATTTTTACAATGCATAAAATACAAAGAAACTAACAAAAATGTATGCAGCAATTTATTTCTTGCACTCCTTACCCATAAATGAATTATTATTTTTAATAGATGAACAATCATGCCAGGTTTTTAAGAATACCAAATTTAATTTGTTTATTTGAAGTCAACCCTTTATTGCGACCTATTAAATTAATCCATGCTAAAGTCTGCACATAAATGACTACATTTAAATCATATAAACATGATGCAACCCCAAATATTCAAATTCTAAACTAAGATGTGTACATATGCCTGAATGCTCATTTTCACCACTCCATACCAAATGTAAAATGAACAGGAAGATACATCTGTACTGTCTTCAATCTATTTCACATTGATCTGACGTAGCTAAGAATATTTCACTACAGATATTTATCACATTAATTAGCTCTGAAATTACTCATAGTAATAAAGTATATTGTTCTTAAACTCTTTAGAGATTGTTGATATACTTTTGCTGCTACTTAAAGAACACAAGTCACAAAGGAAAGCATTTTCCAGGAAAAAAAAACTTGTCTGTTAATGACCTTTTAATTCATTTAAGCTCACCCACCCTTCCATTTGCCCCACCCTGGACAGACTTTCTTCTAATTAGACTCTTTTCTGAAGCCTAACATCACAAAAAAAAATTTCAAACCCTTCACAGACTTTGAACCGTGACTTAGAGCATGTCACGTTATCACTGTGATCTTTGAACAATCCTTGTTTACGCGTGCAGCAATCCCAAATGCAGAGAAAAGCACTTCTGGAACTCAGACCCCCGTATCACAAGCACTCCAAGTCTGCAGAATTTCTGCAAAGGATTGCCAGGGATTCTGGAGAAACTCAAGACGGTGTGGTGCCACAGGATAAAAGACACAAAAGCAGAAACTTAAATTTGCATGGTTTATTACCAAGCACGAGGGAAGCCTGACTGAACCAAGCAAACCTTTTAGCAAGTGTAAAATGCAACAGTACTGGATATCAGCGTGGAGTGTGGCCCCCCCTTGCTGCTCTGTGGTTGTTTTTTTCAGCAACAGCATGGCTTAAATTTCTCAGGCTTGACATCCCATTGGGCTGCTGCGTCGTGTCCCTTTTTGTCAGCCTGTCACGTCACACAGTGTAATGTGGCATTTCTGTGTAACGGACTGAGACACGTCATGCCAGTGACATGTCAGGCTAGTGAATTTCAAAGAGACACAGTTCAATGGAAAACATGGGTTTCTAACTGCCCTGGAGGTTTTAAACCTTGAGAAAAATAATAAAAAAAAGGCTTTTCTTTTCCAGTGATTTTGCCAGTGAAAAGCACATGTTTTTTGGTGTTACCCATGTGTAGAAGCAAGTAGCAGATATCTGAATATTTTGGACATCTTTATTATTGAATCTTAAATTGCTGATTCAGTTTGATAATTAGGAAGGGTCCAGAGCACAAATGCATTCACAGAGCAGCTACTGTTATTTTTTCCCACCAGACTACACATGCAGTATTAAAACTTTTGCATTTAAGGTAAGTTTAAGCACTACATTTTCATGACTCACAACTCCATGATTCCTTCCCAGAACCTTTAATGGATACACATGCTCCTCTGACTGTAATGACATGTTTGGGTCTGCCTAAACACCCCACAACAGGTGGGACAGGATCTTAAGCCCTGCCTTTATGCTGGTTTTAGACTAGCAACACAAAAGCAGAATTGGTCTGCAAACCAAAGCACCTTAAGAAGTTTTTCAAAGTGTGTTTTGTCAGCATCAATTTCATGTATTCCAGACTGGAAAACCAACTAACTGAGGATGGCAGCTTCCTCCAATCACTAGTGCTAGTCCTTACTCTCTAAACTTCCTAAATGTTCAAGGAAAAGAGTGACTTCATGCTATGCCCTAAAATGCTTTCATTTTGTCAACAATTTTTTTTTTCTAGTTCTGGGAAGAAGCAAATTAAGACCTTAATATGGAAATTATCATGCCCATACCTCACTAAATCAAACAAAGTGGATGGCAGCATTTTTAAGCAGTGTTTTTGCTGGTTCCAAAGCAGTGATGCTTTCTCAGGAGGACTGCTCTCAGATCACGCCAATATCACACAGGAGCAGCACTGAAAAGTGGATGAGGGACTGTGAAGCCACCAATGCTGCTTGCAGAAAACCAGTGAAACGTGCTCCTTGGCAGGTACCCATCTCAGCAAATAGATTTGGTGGGCACTGAAGTCAGATCAGGAGGAAGTCAATACCCTTTTTCAGCAGAGGAGCACAGAAGGGAATTGATCAAACCTAAATATGCAGGAAGAAAAGGAAGCATCATCCATAATCACCCCTGGTACTGCAGGTCACCTGCCCAGCCTGCATAATTCCTGCTGCTTGCACAAATGCAAATGGCTGGAAATAAGAACAGACAAATTGTTTTCCTCAATACCCTTCCTCAAGCCTTCTCCACAGGCTCTAACTGGAAAATATATCTGATTACATGATATAATTAATTACATTGCCAAAAACAAAACAGAACAAAAACCACACACAAAAAAAACCCCACAACAGGTCCTTAGGGAAACACACATGTGCTTAGAGTAAACCAAAACCCCCCAAAAATGTGCAACTTCCACGGTATCACCCTGTCCTGATCTTCCACTCTGGTTTTAACCAGACAGCAAGGCATGCATCACTGACAAAAATACCTTCAAATATGCCTAATATTTAATTGCATCACTCTCACAAACCGGTATGAGCCTCAGTGTCATGGTATTATCCCTTTGGGTTTGGGGGGGTATTTCTACAACCGACCAGGTGTTTCACCAACAAATTGAGTGTTGGTGAAATCCCTAAATGTATCAATGAAGGGAGAGCTCCGATAGTGTGCAGCAGTCAGAAGCTTTGCTGCCGTCAGCACTGAGCCCCTTCTTACCCAACAGGTGCTCAAAGATCCCCCACACACGTCCAAAGAAGAAACGACATCTGCTCACACGTGTACTAAAGCTACCTGTGGGCACATCCTTGCTTGCGCTTGCAGGAGACCCCAGGTGACAAATATCTACATACATCCATATATTAGTCACTTGTATTGCCTGCATACTAGGCCTGGTTTAAAAATAATTAATAAATAAAACACCTGTTTTTTCCAGAACAGAAAAACATTCTTGCCCTTGTAATAAAAACAATCATCAGGCAGCATCTTTGAGTGGCTGATTAGTTACAAACTACTTCTAAACTCTTTGAAAAAACTCGTTTTGTTCCAAAGTTCATCCAAAAGATAGCAGAACTGATCCAAAAATTACTTTTGTGGTACTACTTTCCATAACTTCACAAAGTTTTCAGATATTACCACAACTACCCTAAAATAAAGGTGAGATAAAACTATTCCAGACATTGGAATGGATGTGTCACTAAATATCTTCTTTTAAAATAACGGGGCTAGTTGAAAACATGGTGAGAGAGTAAAAATAAAATATTCTTCATTATAAAACAGCTTTATATGATAAAATATTTTCTTGTCAACAACAAAAAAATAATTGGAAGTTTATAATTTTATTCCAAATCAAAATTCCATGCCAGTGTTGCAAGTTGGCACTCTATGATGAATTAAGAGCTGTGCTCCATTTTAATCTCCATAATTCCATCTGAGAGAAGGAGATGCCATTCTGCAGCTTCAGTTTAGTTCTGGTGGGAACAACATGAAATTACCTTCCTTGAAGTGTTCATCCCATTCTGGGAAACACATAACACTTCCAGTGGAATTTTTCAGTGCAAGAAATATATTAATTTTAAATAATTTTTTTTAAATTGCACAGAAAAATTCAGTGTAAATGTATAATACACTGCTTCAGCACACTCCTGCTCACAAAGCTGTAATCAAAACCAGCAAAAAGTGTTCCATTAAATTTCATGGTTTATAAATGGAAAAAAAAAATTAAAGAAAATAAAGGTAAACCTAAATTTACATTAGCATCTATCATTACACAACTACATCTGATTTTTAACCACCAGTCCTGAACTGTTCTCTCACGTTACCCTTCCTCTCCAGCTCAAGCATCCCTCAAACCTGCAGACAGCCCAGCAGGAATAGCCAAGGAGGCAGAGTTTCCCTAAGGCTCATACTCAGGTGTGCCTTTATACATGATATAGCAGCAAACAGATCTCCTGAAACACCCACTTTCTACACATCTGCACAGAAATGTATCCTCTCTGCAGCACGGTACATTGGAATGGGTGATGAGATGCCAGAAGCTGTCAGGAGAAACAAAGAATTTCTCTAAAGTCAGAGATAAAAATGAGATTAAACAGGGTTTTCTTCTTGTGTATTGATACCTTTGGATCTAGTTGGGAGCGTTTTTTATTATTAAAAAAGTATTTTTGACATTTATGTGACTACCTTGAATATTTTTCATTTTGTGATTATGAAAAAAGAGTAAAAATTATTGCTACTAAAGATCAAAAGGATCAACTGTCTCCGCAGGATAGTTGTGGGTATTTAAATAGATGGGTCTGCTTCAAGGACATTGTTTTAGACAACCCACTACCTTGTCTCTCTGAACTACAAAACTGCTCTGAAACTTTACATCCTCCAAATCTATCATGCTTTTTCTCTTTGGAGAGAGATGCGTATCTAACAGCTGCCAATTCTCATATATCCATCCGTAATTGAGAGCAACATCTCCAACAGCTAACCTGGACCAGAAACAAAAGCCAGGACCATTGATCATAAATAATTCCAATAGATACAGGATGAGTAATTCTTGTTGGAGAAGAACTGAAATCAACTATTTGATTTTTTTAACTTAGTTCTTTTGTTTCTTGCATGGTAAGAAAAAAATGCATGCACCTGTAGTGAGTCTACACCATAAATTCCACTCTACTGCAGAACCCAATGCAAATCTTGGATGAAAATACAAGACCTTCATACTTCCAATTCTGCTTCCGTCTGTTAAATTCTCATGCTTATGAGGTACTATTTAAGGACTCACAGAATGATATTTGACCATCAGGTAAGCCAAAGTAAACACATGATAACTCCATTTCTTTGGCATTATTTTAAATTTATTATTAGTTTTATAATGTAATTCTGGTGAGGCATCACTGCCATTTCCAATAGACAGCTTTAAAGCTGATCATCCCTGTTTCTTCTCAGCTCAGAAGCGTGGTTCTACTGAAATCAGAAGGAGCTGAGTGGCACCTGGCCTGGTATCCTCTCCGTGTGCAGATCCCCCTTTTCCAAGGAGTCCTGAGCAGCTCCTGACCCATCTTTCCTTCCTCTCATCAGCCAACCCCTGTGTGCCAAGTCACAGATGTTTCCCTGCTGGAGCTCCCATTTCCGCCAGGACAGTCCTCATTTTGCTCCCGATAGGAACCAACTCACTCCCCTTCCCTCCCATGAGCTTTTAGCAAGCCACTGATCAATTTACTTTTCTATTCTCAATTCCAGAGATGCTGTTTAGGGCCTGATAAATACCTTACGCTCTTTTGAAAATTTCCTTTATAATATTAGCACCAGTTTTTTTGCAGCTTCTTGATGGCAACGAGGCAAAACAGCGCATCTGTGGGGAAGGGGAGGCCTTGATTCATGGCTACCCCAATCCCCTAAATGACTGCTCTCAAAGAGATTTCGACCTCTGACCAAATGTCATGGGATTTTCAATGCCATGGACCTGCTTTTACAAGCCTCAGCCCAATTCAATTCTTACACTGTGCTTAATAAGATCTGCAGCCCTTCTTTGGTCATAAAGTACTTGATAGTGGCCTTTTTTCTTGGCCTTGAGATGGATGAAGCATTTTTTAGTAGGATAGAAGTACAAATACAAATCTAAAAGAGAAAACCCTCAATCTTATTCTTATAGTTGAGTAACCATTAACCTTTCCTCCTCTTCTCCCCAAAATGCCAATTTGTATATAAAAACAAGCTCCAGGACTTAGACCTTGGGTGGCAGTTTTAAGTCTAAAATCAATTTTTGAATTATAAACCCTCTGAAAATAGGGGTTTATAATGGAACCACTGACAGACCCTTAACTACAGCGGCGCTAGCGGGCACCACTATAATATAAGAATAAAACTAAATTACATCACTTGTCATCATTAAGAAAAATTTTCATCTCAGTTCTTCATTTGAAAAGCACTATAGTTAATGAATGATTACTGAGCCATGACACCTAAATGACTAAAATATAGGAATTATACTGAGGTCAACTCAAGTATTTTTTAAACCATGAAATTAAAGGATCTATTCACTGTGCTATATAGGATACCAGTCCTGGCTGTTATGCTCCCTTGCAACACTGACTTTGAGCATAAGGGAATGCCATGTATTTCTATATTGGAGATTAAGGCCCCATGCAAATTTAAGAGGTGAACACATGATTGCCCAAGAGTGACCAAGTATGGGGCTCTTCCCTGTGTTCATGAGTGTTTCTTCCAACACCTGTTTTCTTTACGCTCTTCTGCAGGTCACAAAGTTGAAAATGAAGACTATTTTATGGCAATGGAAGGCAGAAACTTCTCCTTTGAAAAATGATATTTAATTATTCAACAGAAGTCCAGTAACTTAAATTTAGTACACATTTAAATACACCAGATCCTTTTATCAAGACACTTAAAAAGAAAGGCATTTTAAGGAGACCTGACAGTACTGTTCTATCTTGCAATGCTCTGACAGTGCTTAACCACATTTCTACATTTTGTGATCTTGAATTAAGAACAAAAAAGGCTTATTATCCATGTGCTTGGACATTTTAAAGGTAAATAGAAAGAACCAACCATAAAAAATATTCAGAGAAATGTAAACATTGTTCACATATGCATGGCTTTCTAAGTTTGAACCCATTTTATTCATCCTTTTAACTAGGAAAATGGAGATGCTCATGAGAGCCAGGATTATTTCAACTGCTCATACAACATAAAGTAATGCATGGGACCAGGTAAAGATATGAAACAGTAGAAAAGGAGGTAATTTTCATCACTGCCATGCAAAGATGCCACCTCTGTGATACCTCCCCAGTGCACCTACTTTGCTCATGTTCTCACAGCACTGAGCCTGAGCCCTGCAGATCATGAAGATTTGTCTACCACTTGAAAAAATGCCAAAACTATGTAGAAAGTATGCAGTGCCTATGAGGTTATAGCTCAAGGGATATATTATCAGTCCCAGAAGCCACGTTTACCTGATGTTTCACTGAGCTTCAGGTAAATGAGGAAGACTGAGTAACTTCAGATTCTCAAATGCTTCAAGCACAAGCAGCAGTAACAGTATTTATTACTTAACCTCAATTCTTCCACCTTCTCAGGGGGGAAAGGGCAGGGAAACACACAGAACTGGAAGGTGTGGAGGGAGGGCAGAACACAAGCAGAAAAAAAGCTATCCTGGGAATAGTGACTGAACAACTGCATTTATTCATGTTTTCCATATTTAATTTTAAATGCACACCCCCCCCCCAGTAAAGGGCTTCCAAATGCTACTTTAAGAATATTTTGTTTTCCAGTGAGGAAAACTCTGACTAGGTCTTGGAGCTGATGAAAGTATAAGCAGAAGCGAAGGTTCCCAAATTGAAAACGATGAATGTAGACTGCATGTTAATTGTCAGCGAGCTAGTTTGCTCATGTTGGTCACATGGCTAGTGACAGTCAGATGTTGATGGAGTCTGACCTGCTCTAAAAAGCTGGCATTTTGAAAAAAATTAGATCGCTTCTATCTCTGCAGTCTGTGGAAAAAGAAAAGGGGAGAAAGGGGCTCCTGACAGCTCAAGCAGAGGAGGAAAATTAGAAAGGAAAGCCAGTACCACTACCATATGGGCTCATAGCTCATCAGGACAGCTGGCAAGAAACATTGCTCCTCTCTTCTTTACTTCCAGGGCTGTGATACATTTCTCTATATGGCTATCAATAATGCTGAATGATTAATGCTAATGATTTATGTTAATTTCATTATAAGCTTTATTTGTTGCCCAGTGTTGAATTAAGCCTGTCAAATCATCCTTTTCTACATTGCTAAAGATTCTTAAAATGCAGAGCTAAATATAACATCTGATCATTAATATGTTAATACACCTGTTTCATATATAGACCAGGAAAACAAGAAAGTGGCTATTTTAAGAGTATTCTGAGAGCAGTGGTTCAGGAATCTTGCATCTACTTACTGCCAATTACTTACAGGAGAAAGTGACACTTAACATTTTCTTCCTGCAACTCTTAAAAAAACAAGACAAATATCCTCAGATAGACTGCAAAACACCATGTCATCATTCTTTAAAAAGCAAATAATACATGTGTACCTTCTAGTGAGCAATCCAGCCCCTCCTGAGTCATCCATTCATACCATTCTATAGAAAGTTACCCCTGGTTGTTCAAAACAAGCAGGAAGAGAGCAATATTCACAGGATAGTATTTAACCTTGTTAAATCTCTCCCTGGATCTACCCAGAAATACCTCTCCCAGCTCAGACCCTCTCTTTGTGTTCTTTTCATTTTATGGAGGAAAACTGTCAGCCCCTCACTCTGCCTTGATTGCTCTCAGGCCAGCATTCCAGAAATTCTAATCCCACTCCCGCTCTTCCTTGAAGTCTATTTCAAACCAGGTCATTCTGCTCTCCCAGAGCTCCAGACACAGGTCCCACTCCAGGGTATCCACAAGGTGCTAAATCACTCCTGGGCCGTCTCCCCTTCACTCCTCCTGCAGGGACCGAGTTAATCCTGTAATGGGCACAGGGACTCCTCCTAATCCCGCAGGGGCAGCAGCACTCACAGCAGCCAAAGGAGCCCTGGCACAGGAGGAGCTGGCACACATGGCAAGGGGTGGAGGATCAAAGTTTAGCTCCCCTTCACCGTGAGCTCAGCAAGCAATGCCTGCACTGCACCCCAAGAAACTTCTAGAGACCAGGGGCATTTAAGCTAACACCACCCTTCTCCTCACGGCACAAGGTAAACAGACTCAGAAAAGGGGGGAAGAGGGAGAGAAACATTTTCTTTTACCTGTTCTAAGGCTCTAAAATATTTTTGAAAGTTGAAGCATGTCAGGTATAATTTCTTTGCTCTATTTTTCCTGCCATATCTGTTACAGTACTACCTTTCACCTGTACAAAGTCTCCCTGAAGGACTGAAAATCACTTCTAAAATAACATTTTCTAGCTCTTAAATTTGGCTGGATTTTTTTACTTAAAAGTTTACCTACTATCTTGAAATTATTACTTTACTTATATACTAATAAATTTCTCTCAAACAGCTTGAAATAAAGACACTAACTATGAAGAAGTCTTTTAATTCAGGCTACAGAACATACTGCTGTGTGATTTTTGCAAATAGACTTGTTTGTTCCTCTGAGGCTGGGCAAAAAAGAGTTGGATGACTACAACTGTTTAAATGGAAAATGTCCTTTAAGTGGGTATCGAGTGCAGGACTTTGAGTTGAGCAAATGTTATATGGAATTTGAGAGAAAAGAAAAAAATGTTTTGCAAAAACTAACACAGAATTTTGACCTAAATACTAGGAATTGAAATCTGAGCTCCTGCAAAGTTCTAGGTGTTTGCCCGAAGCTTCATTGACTTTTGCGCCTGCTCTCAATGTTCGTGTCTCTACATAGCTTTCATTAAATTTCCCAGAGTTTTAAAGGAGAGCAAGTCTGGGGGGAACACAGAAGGGATTGCTCTCCTAGGAACCTGTTTGTTCCACTCTACAGAGACACTGATATAAAATAGCTAGACTACAGTTTCATGAGATCTGAATCCTGTCAGCCCCAAATATACTGTATTCATGGAGCTTAACTGCAAAACTTAAGAAAAATACATGTGAATTCTTAACATGAAAGCTTGAGCTTTTTTAAGTTTTTCTCTCTTGGAATCTTCTACTTGCAGTTTAAAAACTACAGTGTATCAGTTTTGTACAGAAAGGGAAATACAGTATTTGTTGCTCCTCCTTTTTATGATGAAACTACAGTTCTACCGGTTGGTCTGGGCTATACAGCTAACAAATGTCAAAACATATGGACCAAACCATTTATCAAATAATCTACTCTGAACAGATAGGCACTATCAGCAATCTGGTATTGATCTTTACAGGCTACTCTATTGTTCATCTGAGCATCCACAATGCCAGCAAGAATTAATGAAAGAAGCAAAACAATGCATACCAAGCACACAACTACTTTTTTTACTTTTTTTTCTTTTCGTTTGGTAAAATTTATGTAGTTATCAGAAATACATTACTATAAACAAGTATGCAGGCAGGATAGGATATGTGATGGAAATATCACCTCCAAGCATTAACTTCTGCAGACTTCCAGTATATTTACTGCCAGATTAGTGTAGCCTACTTACAGTTAAGATCTAGCATGATAAATTCCTTGCAGTGTTACTCTGGCGTTCACTAGAGCTGAGACTGAGATGGCACTTTCATTAAAAGCTCCATTTCAGGGCATGTTTAATGTCTCGGACATTTCAAATTGCATCTGGCTGAATCTTGGCATACAGCTTGTCAGTCCAGATGCACAGTTTTTGTTTGTTTTTCTTACAGAAAATTGCATAAATTGGTTGTGGCACCCATGAGTTCCATTGTGACTAAAAAATATTAAACATCAGTATTTGGAGAACAGGTTTTTTAAAAGGAAAACAAGCACTTATTCCTTTTTCAGATTTACCTCCATGTTTGCTCCCACAGTGCCTTCCATTAGGTCTGCAAAAACCCACAGGTCAAGCACATAATCATCCTTCTAGTCCTTCTTTAAAACACTCTGCTAAGGAGATGCTATTTCATATACTATGTTTTGATTTACATTGACAAAACTTGAGATTATCAACCCACAATACAATATTTTAGATATTGATGTTACTGCTGTTGCCTTTTCACTGGCTGCTGAGTGAGTAGCACAGTCAGGGAGATGGGAGAAAGAGCAAAAAAGCGGTGACCAGAGCTATAGCCAATTACTATATCGAGTGAATCTCCTTCCATACCAGTGCAGTAAAACACAGCCACCACCTCCACAGTACAAAGCAACCGTAACAGGCAAGAAATCTGGTCTTTTTTGCAGGGCTCAGAAATTTAGGTCTGTTTTCCAAACCTCTGCCCCATGTAATCAAAACTCATCTTCCATCTCCTAATTCTTACATTCCTCCCCTCCCACCACTCTTTTCAAAGGTATTTATTAGATGGTCATGGCAGTGATTTTACCATGGAGAAATGTGGGGTAGAAATATGAAGAAGCAAGAGGAAGTCACACAGCAAACTTGCCTGGAACTCAAAATCACTGTTCTGGATATTGTCAATACAATTTGTAGACTGGAAGATGTTCTTTCCTGCAGTCCTACTCAAACAAGCAAGACCGTAACAGCACTAATCTTGTTGACACTTCCATATTGAAGAATCCATCATGTTGTTATTACGTACAAATGTTCCTCACCATGAGCTTCCCAAGTTTGACAAGCTCAATTCCACAAAGCACATATATGTTTGGGAAACAGCCAGGCGCTCTGAAGTACTCTCCTATGAGCTGGAGGATAATGGCAAGTCTGAGGAATAAAACAAAATATGATATTACTATTGACAGGGCCACTGCCAACACAGTGTTTTCTGAGGGTCACACATTTCTGAGATGTTTCCTGTTAATTAACTACAGGATACTTATGAGTTGCAGGTTTTGCCCAAGTTCTGTTTAAGCTCTTACTAATTCTCAGTGATTAGCATTAAGTTTAAGTATGTCAGCATTTCCATTATAAACCACATTCTCAGGGGTTTATTAAATTATTGGAAAAAAATTATTCTGAGGTAGAACTCAATACTTAGGGGTAAATTTTCAAAGTGCAGCATGCAGTTTTAGCTCCTGATCTCTGAACAAAGTCAATAAGAAGCTGCAGAGCTGCACCCCTAGTCAATGCTTTGAAATTTTACTTCAAAGTCTCACCCCAGGAACAAATTCTGTCACACACACAAAAATCAATTTGACCTCTTTAAATCTGAAGAATGCCTACTATTCATGTACTATAGCTGCTAATCATAAAAATATTCACCATTTCCTAAATCTGCCCAGCCAATCATAAACAACAGCTTTCGGGAAAGGGAAGAAGGCTTAGAAAGGGAATAAATACCATAAGGGCAAAAAAATATTGTTGGCTTTAACCAGAAGCATAACCAGAATAATTGCAGACTGCCATGTTTCCAGCCAGCTCTACACACAAAAAAAGAAAAGAAGAAAAAAGTAGCTGTGCGTTTGTTTAGACATGAACATGACTGTACTCAACTGAGCTTATTAAATGCAACATCAATAACCAAGAAAGATGATCCTTTTCTACTGCCAAGAAAATGACCAGGAAAGTGACTCTAACCCACTAAAATGGTAGACATCTTCCACTGAAAGATTTGAAGGTGAATATGTTGACTATAAAGATGACTAGTGTTGTGGCATAGAAGAAAAAACATAATTTTTCATTGATGTAAGGCAGCAGAGCTGGAAAGAACACAAATACAACAGTAGATCCATTAACCACACGACAAGAAATAGTGTTCACATCAACTTCCTAAACTGTTTTTGATTCTTTAGTACCAACACGCAGAACAATCCTTACATTATGTTGCCAAGGACAACCTAGAATGCATTTATTTCATAATGCAGCTTTCTTCCATTATCATAATAGAGCCATCATAGTTGTTGCAAACACTGTATGGCCTCAACCATCTAAATACAGCCGTTAAATTGGACATTTTTTAAGAGAAGGACATTTTAAGCCCCCCTAGAGAATTGTGTTGCCTGGCAAACTCTCAGCAGGAACAATCTATTACTGCAAAACCTTGCTTACATGTGAGGGAAGAGGAAATGATCTCAGCTAACAAAGAGGACGTATTTGGAACCATGACCAGAGAAGCAAGGCTACTCCAAGGCTGTTAAACTTAACACCATGCACTGACACAGGACCTCAGGTGGGTTTTAAGCTGAGGGAGCTTTAGGAAGCTTGTGTCCATCCTTGGCAAGTCTTCTATGATGGCAAATTACAGCTCAACCTCTATTCTTATCCTGAAGCTCCATCTCACCTGCTCTCATCTCAGCCCTCCAACTTTGTGCCCAAAGAGGACAAGGTTGCATTGCAGAAGAAAAACAAGACCGTAAAGCACCTAAGACACTCAAAGCTTTGTAAAGTATTCCCCACTCTAAATACAAAGGGTGGAAAACAGACTTTTTTAATCACTGCTGTGCTTATTGATCACAGTAGCAAGTCAGAGACAGACACTTTATGTCTTTTGGCTGAAAATCAGGAAGTACTTCTTTATGTTCTATGTTGTATCGTCCATGCTTAGTAAATCTTTAGTTTGAGGTTTCATTAATAGTGTCAATGCAGTGGTTACATGGCTGAAAGATCCCACGGTTCTACCCTTCCAAGCATGCTAATCTATTAGAAAGAGTTCAGAGGGACTAACCAGGAGTTAAAGCTATTTCATATCCATTTAATTTAAAGTATGATTCATTTCTTGATGATTTGTTTACGTGTGTAATAAAACTGAGAAACACAGACACCTTTCTTTTGCCCAGTTCTTTATATCAAAAAAGCTTTGAGACAATTAAATAAAATTATTAGTGGGTGGGTTAAAATATGGCACTTGCATTGATCAGTGTTCCAGTTTTTCACTAAGTGTTTTTTGTTCTCATCTTGGCTAAGATTCATAAAACCTGACAATCCATTCTTCTCTGAATGAGTAATAAAAAAATCTTTCTTTGAATGACACCTAAGCAGTATTTGCACCAATATGTTGCTTGCACTGAATCTGCATAACCAACATTGCAGTATCTCTTGGCGCAATTTGCACAAATAATTAAATGTGAAAAGTGTGCCATGGCAAATCACATTACCACGTGCAGTTCACAATTAACTCTATTAATGCTGACCCATCACCAGTCCAGCATCTCACTGTTTGCTAGAAGTGGTAAATTAGTTACCAGAACCATTAATTATGGTCTCCTGGAAAAAAAAAAAATTATCTAACAATGAAAAATGTTTTAATTCTTTGACAACTTAATATTTTTTAGAATTTTTAGAAGTCGGTTTCCTCACTGTCAACATTATCTTCATCTCAAGGGACAGCAGTTCGCTGCACTGCTCTGCAATTAAATAAAAACACCTTTTCATTTGGGACTGAATGGGTTTTATGCCACCTCCCACCAGTCACTCCCAGTCAACTCAGCTGTATATTCTGGTTATCAACATTTTCCACCAGCTCAGTAGTAACAGGAACAGAGACACCTTCACAGACCTCTGGGCTGCAAAACTCAGATTGAGATTGAGCAGAATCTGTGCCAGATGAAGAGATCATGATTTTATTTACCCTTAACATAAATATGTCCAAAAGCAATGCATACAAATTATACACACACATTCCCTCAGCGTCCATACATAGCACCTTTGTGGGAAAACACCAACACCAAAAATAGTACCAGTATCACAAGACACATATTTAAAACTTAGCATATATATTTTTAGATTAATAAAACTTGTTATGACAACACCTGAAGCACAACTTTCATTTGTAAAACTACCCAGCACCTCTATAAATATATATATGTAGGCACAATATTAATTTTACAGCACGGGATAAGGACAGGGATGGTGTGGCTAAGTGCCTACTAAAGTAGGCTTGGCAGTTTGTTGTAGAAAATATGATACATTCAGTCCTTAGGAATAGAATTCAAACATCAATCCTAAAGTACAGCTGAGAAAGAGGGAGCAGGTGCTTTCAACAGCCCTTAGCTGGGAAAAGCACACACTCCTAGCTCAGATTACTTATCCAGGTGCTTGTATTGTACCAACAGCAGCACCATGGGATCAGCAATAGTGTGGTGGATAATTTACATTTTAAAAAGTACAGGGTACAGGACTGTGACAAAAAAAAAATGAAAAATACCAAACAACATAAGACAGGATTTTATGGTTTACTATTCAGCAAAAGAGGCAAAGCAAAAATCTCTTACAGGAGCTCTGAATTTAGCAAGCACATTGGGTGAAGCTTGTGTAGAAGTTCATCCAGTCCACTGAGAGCTCCACCAGCAACTGTCTTTTCCAAGCTCCTGGAAAATATCAGAGCTGCTGCACATCTTTCCATTATACTTTGCCATTCCTGGGAAAACTTGGTTTTCCTCATAATTCCCTCCCAGCCACCCTAATCCCTAGTGTTCTGATACTCTGACCAGCTCTGTTTTCTGGAGCCAGTCACTACTACTGTGGCCTTCTGCTAGAAATCAGATCATGAGCCCTGAAAAAAAGAAAGGCTTTGGAGACTCTGCACCCTCTACTTGTGAAGTTTTAAGCAGCAAAGTCACATGTAGAGTACATGAAGCAGAAATATTCCTTTACTAGTGTTTTATGCAGTGTACTGTAGTCTTCTATACAAGACAAAAAGAATGCAGTCACCTCCAAATGGAAATTTCTACTCCTTGACAACTTCTTCATCTGCAGAAATGGAAGAGACAACCCCATACAGGGCAGGAGAGAGGGGGCAGAGAAGGGGGGGGAAGACTACATAAATAATAGGGCCATTGACTCTCAAAGGGATATCAGACAGATCCTGCTGAAGGCAAAGAAAGCTTCACTGAGGTTTTCCAAATAATTGACAAGAAGGTTTTCATTTCCTCATCATCTAACTTCTCAGACTGGGCAGAAAAAATAGTAGGGTTTACACTCAGTCTTTTTCAGCTATGGGCCAAGAACAGGTCAGGAGATGTTGTCAGACAAAAACAACGCTACTTTCTGTAACTGGGATTTCACAAAATGCAACCTGGCCTCAAAATATGTGGAAGGACTTAATATTTAAAAACACTATGAGGTTTCTTTGGCTGGCAACACACTTCCAACCTAACCTCTACCATACAATATTTACAATCCAATCCCATGCTTAAAAACCTCCTGTGCGCTTTTTTATACTTTCAGCTATTATTGATCATTGTGTCCCTTCCAAAAATTAAACCTGTTTATGGACAAGACCAGGGCTAATTTCATTATGACTTGGGCAGATGTTTCAGTCATTATTTCACATATCTTCAACAATCTGGTAGTGAGCCAATTCTGAAACTAAGTAAATTTACAACAGGCAATATGGGAAATATTTTTTTAAATGTTATAAAGGTATGTTTTGGAAGAGTTGATGATCAAGTATGGATATAAGCAAATAACATCCTCATCGATTTTCTCATGATGGAAGACAAAAACACACTTTCACAGTGGAAGAACATTTTAAAGTTATATAACCAAAAGGCTGAAATATCAAGCACCAAATTTTCTTGTAAGAAAAATTAACCAAATATTTTACTTGCAGGCTCCGGGGTTAACCCAGCTGTCAGGAGAGGGCAGTATATTCTGAGGTTTTTACTCAGCATTATTCATCTCCCCTTTGCAGAGATTTCACACAAAGCCCAGTGTGTGTGATGGAAAAACAAAATCAACAGTTTATAAATGTAAAAAAATACATGGACACATGTTGGAAAGGTCTGTGGAGGTGGTGGACTTTATACTTCTCAGGACCTGGTACAATAATAAATGGAATCAATTTCCTTGCACTCTTCATGACACCAACCACCCTTTATTTTCTTTGGGCATTTAATGTTGTCTTGCATATACAATTTTGTTAAATGTGGCCTTGGTTCCAACAAATATCATACTATTAACAGCTCCCTATGGTTTGATTGAACAAATCCTGTTCCACTGCTGAGAAGTTGTCTGTATTACACAGGTTTGTCTTAGGTTTGTTTCACTAAATCCTCAGCTTCTCTCACTCTGTTTCAATCCACAGTGCTTGATACTGCCTCATCAGCCTCTTAAAGGTTCTCTTCTTTCTAATCAAACCCCTAGAGGCACTTCAGCAGCTAACCTGGGTGATTACAGGCATTGCTGTTGTAATTTTCTAAATTGTAAATGCTTTTTCTTAGTCATCAGTTTCAATTGTGTAAAGTTGCCCAACTGTAATGGAAGTTGCATGCAGAAATATTGTCGAAAATTTAATTTGCATGCAAATCTGCCCACTTGCCATCCTTTATTGTGAAGTGTTAATGCAGTCACACAGTGCTGCTCTCATGGATTACCAGGATTTTCAACCAGGCACTGTGACCACCACCACCACTTGAATGTGCCATCCCGCCTTGCCCCACAAACATTCCCATTCAGGTTCAGCACCCACAGGCTCATGCTTGCACACGTGTATTTTCAAAAGTACGCTGGTAGCTATATGCTCCTACACTTAGTCCTGCTCACAGTAGCTACAAAATTACTTTCAGCCATTGCAGCCATGCCAAAACTAGAATACATATTTTAAATATTAACATTTTTACTTCATTGGCCTCCCTTCCCTTTATTTCTCTCAGTCAAAAACAAACAACAAAACAAACCCAACAATGTCTGGAGAAACTTTCCACTGAGATTCATCCTGAGCCTTGATACCTGTCTGTTGTCAGAGGTCTTTCCTCTGCCTCTCCTTCCTCCTCTTTCATTCACCCAGACATTGAAAGAAAGGCAGCTGCACCCTTATTACTGCAGACTCCATCAGCAGGTGCCTGTCATTAGCACCTACCAGCTTTCCACTGTGATTTATTGTATTAAGCAGTTGTAGCTGTGGGTAATTAAGGAGTACCACTCTGATGCTCGGATGTGACTAATAATCACCACACAACTCCTGTTACACTAGAAAAAAAGTCTTTCCTCCTCACTTCTTTGCTCAACACAAGCAGCTGACTTGCTGCTTCTTTTAATTCCATATTCTACATTTTCAACACTCTGGATCCAAAGTAGTTTCAGTCATTTTTAATGTAGCAGCTGTGGACAGCGCAGCTACACTCTAAGAAAATAAAAAATGTACACATACTTATTTCACAAGTAAAAACAGTTCTCAACTTCGAGTCAACTTCATTTTTGTCTCTGAAAGTATTGGTCCTCCATTTTTACTTATACCAATACTAAATGCGAAGAAGCACATTCCAAACTTAGGCATCTTTATACAAACTCATCTCCTGTACATGGACATTCAGTGCAGCAACTTCTTTCAAAACCTGACCAAGAAGAGCACAAATGGGAAAGAACCACATGTTTAGCATTTGTCTCTGTGGGTTTTCAATCTAATGAGGGAGTGCTCCAACCTACTCTAACTTCCCTCTCCAGAACCCTGTTTTCTTTATGGAGAAAACATCCCTACCCCAGTGAACAAGAACAGCATAGCAAAATGAAAGATAATCCAGACACACATTTCAGAAAAACACACTTAGACCTAAGAGCTATTAACTTCAGAGAAAGGAAAACACTTGTTCTAACGAACCAACAACCATATTGTAAACAGTTCATACCTGTTTTGATAGCTGAAACAGGAGGGTCACTGCCAACAAAATACATGCAGCCATTCTTCAGCTGTACACTAGAGGAGTGCTTATATGGTTCATTAGCTATTGTTACAAAAATAAGGTTTTTCTAGGAATTCAGTTACATATGAGTGAAAGACCTTTTCAGAAACCATTGGTACATTCCAGATTTTCTTGGAATTACAAAGATATAACAACACACTCAGTTGTGTTTTAGGTTGTTGGGATTTTTTTTTTATGTTTACCAAGCAAATTTACAGGCTCATTCATTAAATCACAGGATACAAGACACTGGAAATGGAATAGGTCACTAAGGGTCAAGTATTATTTTTATACATAACTCAAGCATTGTCCCTGGAGTAGGTCTGAGTGATATGTGAAACAGTCCAGTAATGAGTGTTATCACTTAATTTGGCATTCTTATTTGAAATTCTCTTCAAAGCCTGTGTGTTGAAAAAGCCCAAAATGTCTTTGAAACATTCTATTCCTACTGTAATAAGCAATTTCATAACAGAAGAAAATTGTTCTTTTCTTTCTGATAAGTTTGCACTAATTGAGATACTGAAAGAAATCTTGGAGCACCAGAAAAGAGAAAAATCTGTAAATATTTTAGCTTCCACTGAGAGATGCAAGGGAAGGCAATCCAATTTTATAACTTGGACATACACCTAACAGAGTTTGCAAGTTTAAAAAAACATACTGCATTTCTGGCTTTTTACAGTGCTCATTTAATTGAATACACACACTGAGAAAAATCTTAAAAAGAAATTAAAGATTAAAAATTTCACTGGACTTCTGTTTCTCATTTCACAGCAAAATTCCATTGATAAAAGGAAAACAATATTTACTATTCTGACATACCTGGCCTTCAGCCATACTTACAACTGAGCTGGGGCTGCAGAAAAAGAACTGACCAAAGGCTAACACAAGGGTGTCTCGGAGTTTGCAACATCATTCATTTCATTTTTAAAATCCTTATTCAAAACAACACCCCATGTCCCCAGTGCATCATTATGTCATGCATCAACTTCATTTACCCAGAGGAGTTATTGCGCCTCTCCCCTGCTTTCAGGCAGAGGTCACTCCTATCAAAGGAGGCCAGAGAGTCCAGTTTACAAATCTTCAGTGTGTTAAGGCACAAAGAAAAGAATATGAGCATGTAGATTTACTTCAACTCCTTTGAACACAGTGAGAAGTATAGCTATAAGGCAGTAAGCTTAAAGCAATTGATAAATTATTAGGAGAGAGACAAAAAATTATCATTCGCAGCAGTTTTCCAGTGACCTGAATTTTTAGTTTCTCTGCACTTCTGGTCACAGATGTCTGTGACCATGGTCTGGCTCCAAGCCCATGGCTATCCTAAGTCAGCAAAGCAAATCTTACAGATTGGCTACCTGGAGCCATTCCTACTTCCTATCAGGTGAGCTGGTCATAAAAGATCTTAATTATTTCCAGGTGAAACTTACTCAGCCAGTCCCAGTTCAGGTACAGTTGTTGTGTACAGGCTAGGATGTGCTCTGGGTGTGGTTTGAACTTGATTTTTGTTAACACCTGCCTTAAAAGATTTTAAAAACTTCTCTTCAGTGAATTACAATTCAAGATTTGTCATACTTAAACACTTTTGCGTGCCACACTAACCCATTTGCAAACCCCCCATATAAAACAGAATACACATAAGGATACAGTTCCAGCATACCTTAGGATTTGGTGTTAGAAGGAGCCCTACATAAAATAAAGACAGCTCCTCCTCCACTAGACAGTCCTTTCCTCCACTAGAATAAAATCCCCATGCTATCTTTCCAGAGCAGAGTTCTCAAGATCTATCTGCAGTTCCAACACAGCAGTAATTGCCAAGCACCTCCAATCTAAGGTTCAAGCAAAATGATTCTGAGCAGCTCCACATCCCTTCTCAGGGGGTAGCGCCGGCCAGCCTCTTCCCTTGCCTTCCTGTGCATTTTATCTGGGCCTTGATCTTTTCCTCCCTTTATTTTGCTTTATCTATTCTCAACAATAGTGACTAGCCCAGTATAACAGCATTATATAAGCTTTTTACAGTGCCATGTTTTGCTTTACAGAGTGAGCATAAATGAGGAAACACTAAGTTAAACCCTGACAGCCGATGCTGGATGTATCAGCTTGGCCTATAAATAAGCACTGATCACCTCCATTTTATTGAACTCATTTTCCAGGCAAGCAAAGACCACAAGATTCCTCTGCAAATTTTCCCTTTACACTCTCCAGCAGTGCTGCTAGTGTCAGCCCCGACAGATTTATGGCCTATTCATTCATGGGAACAAAAACCCTGCCAGGGCTGGTCATGGAACACGCAGTAGCAGTTAGTTCAGCAGATAACAGCTGCAATACCTCACTTCCTTATTCAGCACTCTATAGCACACACTACTTGGGAGATAATAAATGCTTCTTGTTTGTATTTCTTGAGTAATATCAGAGGAAAGGGTCCACATTACAACAGTATGAAGTGGCACTGCAACACAGGGGGATTAATCAGCGCTTTCAGTGTATTTATTCCTTCTCTGCCTTTATGGTTTTATAACTGACATTAAAAAAAAGTTGCTCTGCACTGTTTTTATATACTGTCCCTTCCAGAGATAGTCAAATATTTAATTTTTAAATTAGTACTCACTTAATTTAAAAGGCTTCTTTGAATTATTATAAATTCTGAAGTCTTATAGGTCATTCTTCAACACCAAGTGACATTCACTGTCAGAATTAACCAGTTATTTTCCCTTACCCCCAAAGCCAAAAAAGTCTTGTTAATTTAATAATCTTTCAAACTAGAGATTACAAAATCTGCCAGATTCCTTGCACCATTTTGAAAAAGCAAACTTAAATGAGTAATACATTTTCAGATACTCTGTAGTTGCAGTAGGATGTGGTCCCAGAGAAAAGATATCAAACTACACACATGTTATGAAGGGGCTGCTCAGAGCCCTCAGTGTTGGGACAGGTGCTCTGAGGTTTGGGGTGAAAGCTGAGTGTTTCAGGGATGCACAGTTGTCTCGTAGCAGAAAACCAAAACCTTCAACCTTTTCTCAAATGTGTCTGCTGCAGCTGCACCTGCCCTTCCTCTGCAGCAACCTCTCTGTCCCTGTTAAGAGAGCACGATGGAATTACACCAGCTCTAATCAAAGCAGCATGGACTGAGATCAAGACCCACTTATGTGCAGCTAATGCATATTTTCATGGTCTCTTTGAAGGGAATACCTCAGTGACATGAAAACCAAAATGAACTTTTATCAATTTGAGATTTTCATCTTTTTGCCACTCTCCATTGCAAAATAACACTCAAATAAAGCCCTGAAATGAACTCTTAATTGCATTAAAATCAGGCTTTACTAAGTATTTTTTAGCCTTCAGCATAATACTCAGCTCTTACAGCTGGCTCAGGAGATCAGAACTTCTAATCTCAGAGAGAATTTTCAACTTCAGACTTCTGTCAGAGCCACAGTGCCCAAAAATATATGGGGGTGGGTGGTTTTGCTTCACCCGAAAAAAATGCGTAGCAATTTGTAAAATGGTGGTGCAGACCAAAAGCATTTGCCATTTGAGCTTCCTACAAACTTTACTAAAGTCATGTTCCACCCTCCCAGTTTTTAGTTGGATCAAGTGCACCCACACACCATGGCAGATGGAGCAGATTCACTGTAAAAGTGGGAAACACAGGAATGATCAAAAAGCACACTATAAAATACACCATTAGTTGGCCTTATTAGAAAATTCACCTCTCTACCAAACCCCATCTGCCTCAGCAGAGCAAGATATGGAATTATTTTACTAGATCAGACCAGAGGCCTGGGCTGGAACGCGCAGCACTGAGACCCCAGCTGCAGACACAAATGCTCAGGAACAGAGAGATGCTTCAACCACGACAGCAGCACAGCCCCCAAAAAACATCTCTGGGCAGGCTCCTCCAAGGCCAGCCCGTGCCCCAGCGGGCTCAGCCTCAGAGATTCAGCTCTGAGTCTCCTTGCTCAGCCTCAGCCCATGGGAATGTACAGGAAATATGGCATCTCTGGCTGTAACCACAGTCCCTGCTCATCAATCACAGTTTATGGTGTGGCCTCTGGCTCAGCTCATAACACTGGGGAGAAGCAAGAGCAGCAGTATAAAATTTTGCCAATTTAGTACTCCTTCCTAATTTTAAGTGGCATGGGAAGGGAGGGGAAAAAGGAAAAAACTCAGCAACAAACCCAAACTCCACTTGTACTGAGGTTTAAAGCCTCTGTATTGCTCCCCCATTGGGTGAGGAAGAAAATTGTTTCTGCATTGGAAATGTAAGAAACAACTAACCACTCACATGATTCATCCTTGCATTGTCCTACCCTGGCAATATAAATCTAAATATACATACATATTTAATTGTACAATATTTATAAAGAAGCTTTTATGAAGGAGGCTTATTTTATCTGCTGAAAATTAGCCACCCCCTGCTGTAAAACCTGGATTTTTTCCCCCCACTCAATATAGAAATACATCCATTCTTATAATTGTTCTTTTCTTTCAAATCACCTAATACAACAAATGCTAGAAGACATTACAGTGCATCTGCTAAGCAGTCTCTTTATGAGTTGAGGCTTCAATGCTTTAATGGGGAAATTGCCTGATTTAAGTAAATCATGTCACCTCCACCCAAGTAATCATATTTGTTGCAGACTTCTGCTGACCTCATCTCTCCAGCAAAAACAAAAACACATTTACATTTTCAGCTTGAGATATTTGGTTCAAATGATTTACAAATAGGTTGTAATGAAAACTAATTTTAGCCTACTCCAAAGATACTATTTAAGTTCTCTGTTGATAGTGTTTACAGATATTCAATTATTGGTTACTGTCATTTAAACACAAACAGCATGTTTTTGCATAAAACAAGCAAGTAACTTGCAAGATCATTTCTTTATAGGTTACTATATTTTGAAAACGTTTGTTGCAGGGGAAGTAATTGAACACTAAAAAGCTGAACAAAAGCTAAAGGTATGTATTTTCTACAATAGGAGGTTCCAGGGAGGGTTTGTATATGTTGTTTTCCCCTCTGCTTCATGCAGGAAATCCTTTTGGAAGCAACTTCCCGCAGCATTATCGACATCATAATTTTTCCATCTGAAATATTCCATAAAGAGCTAGTTAACTAGTCTTATGAAATTTTAGGCAAGTTTCAGACAACAAAAAACCAAAACCAATTCTTTTTACTCTATTTTTCCCATATAGTGGCAAAACCCATGCTGCTGCCATCACGAGGGCTAAGGTTAGAATTTCCAAGAGCACAGCACAGAGACAGCACACCAATGCACAGTGCCCTCCCGACTGTCAGCCCCACATGTGGCCATTTCAGCTAAAATTAATTTATTCATCATTCCTACTTTACACTTGGTCTACGATTTCCAGCACGCAAACACAACTTGTAACCTACAGTCAGTCTGTATCCTTTTACCTCAAATTCTGAAGCAAAAAAGAGAAATAGGGCAGGGGGTTGGAGGTGGAGGCACAAACCTATGGAACTTGCAAGAAATTACAACTTTCTTGCATGGTTGTAACTTGGATGCAATTTTAGAGACACGAGACCACGGGAACTATTCAATAATCTAACCTGGCAGGTTAAAAAGCTTCATTCAGCTGCTACCATTATAAGAGCACACCCCCAGTACTGTGAAGAGCTACAGAGATTTACTGAAACTTGTGTAGGTCTCAAGAACTTTACAGTTCTTTACAGATCCTAATAATTTAAAAAAAAAAAATCTTAAAACCATTTGATTGTAATAAACAGAATGTGGTTTTAAGTACTGATAGGCTGAAATGGTTTGCCTTTGATTTTTAACTCCCCACATTTAATTTCAAATTTGAGGTACAAAGGTGAGATTTGAGGAAATCAGACACTGTTTCCCTCAACATGCAGGCCAAATGAGATTCAGAGGCCCAGTGGCTTTTTTCCATCATATTAGGAAAAATATGTTTGGATCATAACCCAATCTTTTCTTCCTTTTGTAACCTATTCTCTAGGTTTCAAAACAAACACTCGTTTGCTTATTTCAGACAGACATTGGCACAGTCAATTTTTTTATAAGACAAAAAACCTAAACCTCTGCTACAAGAAACTCATAAGGCAAAATTTACACCTTGCAGCCTGTAAATTTAAAGTGAAAGGATGATGTATAACCTCTCATTTACTCATATTGACATTTAAAATGACCTAAATAAGTAGCATGGGGTCCTTCAGAAAGGCTTCCTTTATTTAATTCCTTCTTCAGCTAAAAGGATGAAGTTCTAGGGGATGCTATTTCTTCTCACTAGGAATATTCATTAGAAAAAAAAAGGAAACTGAAAAAGAGCAACTAAGCAAAACTCAACATTTTGCTTTAACTTCATGTCTTTTGTGCAGGGCTCTCTCCATTACAATTCCCTTTCAAGCACTTACAAAAAGATTGGCTTGTCCTGAGTTGTTACAGAAAAATCAAAAGAAGGGAGAGTGTGAAAAAGCTTCCAGAGACAGTAAACATAAAGGTGATAACAGAAGCAATATAAAGGTGATAATTGACCTCAGTGGTCAGTTTAGCCTAATATTCTTTCCCTGGTACTTGCCTTTACAAATCATTTCATGTTTGTAAAAGTTCTTAATATGCCATTATGTAATACAATAGAAAAATCCTTTCCCTAAGTATTTTGTTATCTTCCAATGAGAAATGATATCAAAACATTTCTTGGAAATTTACAGTAACTCTAGGTCTCCTGTTATCCACCTGCACGTCTAAAACATCTACTAAAACAGTAGTCCCACATGACTTCTGGCATGGGTTCCTGTAATTCTAACCAGCAGAGTTTGCATCCCATGTTCCTCTCATTTTATACCCTTTCCCAAGTCCATTGCACATCCTTTGTCTCAGAACTCACACCACCAATGTCTCACTGCACCAAGAACCTTGAACAAAGATAAACTAAGTGCCTTCTCAAAGTTGTTTTGCTTTAATTTTTTCCCAAATTCATGCAACTTCATCTGAAATCCCCTTTCCCAGGGCATTGAGACTGTAAAAACAGGCGGAACATGGTTTTTAAAGAAGCCTTCTAAGCTTTCAATACAGTGTATCACTTTTAAAATGCACTGTCCGTTCGACTAAATTTGCCATCGTTCTCTTCTCCTTAAGTAACCTTTCTCTATGGATGACCGATTTTGCACATTTTGAGAGGTGCTATAAAGCCCTGTCCTTCAAAAGACAACATTTTAGTTGCTTCCCCTTTAGCAAAGAGCCTGGGTCAGCAGCTTCAGAAAAGAACAACACCTGTAAGTAACTCACCATGTCTATACAGGAAGGTTGTTTTAATATTGTCCAGTAAAAATCAGCTTCAAAAGTCAAACATGGGATTAAAGAATGTTAATAATAATAATAGAATAGCTTGGGTTGGAATGGACTTTAATGATCATCACACTCCACCCTCTGCCATGGGGAAGATTTGGTTTAAAATTTTGTATTGTCAAATGGAAACATATATTTTTTTTGATATTATTTCTGTGCCTTCTGACTAGAAGGCTCTTAATGGTATTACTATTATTTCAGTTGGATGAAGTCATCTGAAGTTATTTTTCCATCTGTTTCAGCAGTTTTTCCTGCCTCCCTCCTTCCCCTCTCCTTTGTGGAGTTGTCTATAGCTGCCCTTTCACAACACATTCTTGTAAAGATGATGGTGAAACTCTCCTGCTCACCCAGGACGTTGTTACTGACAATTACAATTAGTGTGTTATCAGGAGCACTGAAGGAAAAACCATGCTGCAGTCCCACCATGGGTTGTTGCCTCTTCAATTGCTTATACTGTTGTTCGTGAGATCTTGTTAAAATTATACTTAATGACTGCTGTTTGGATTCGTTTATCATGAAACCTTACACACAGGTTACTCACCCATTTAGTTTGCCAACTCACTTCTGTTATCCTTCTTTTCCATTAGCTGCCTGTTAACAGGAGTTTTGCCTGCACAAATAATTCATTTCTTACATTGGTATATCTTTACTACAGAAATATATATGTATATCACATCTATGCCACATTTTTTTTTGCTAATTTATGCCAGAAGAGTACAGTCTGTGTTTTCCCCATTGTTTTTCTTCTCAATGTTTTCAGGATATTGGCTGATCAATTGTATTCTGATCAATACAGAGATTAAATGGAAACACACATTTCACCAATATATGTTTATTCATGCTGAATAGGAGAACTATTCCCTTTGAAATATTTTCAGTTTTGCTGGTTAGAACTAAGGAAAATGTTCACAGCTTATTTTCTATTCATTTTTCTAACTATTATGCACATAATTTCAAGAGAGCTGTGACTATTACTTACTGGCCTATCCATAGTCATTCTGCTACCCAAGAAGCGATTTCTCACACACCAGCCCCACTGACGCTGGTTTTACTGAGTTTCTGAGTGAAGCAGAGGGAAGTGCAGGATTCAGGGTAACACTCACCCCCATGTACAAACGATTTCACTGATGCTCACTGTGTCCATGGCCAGGTGAAACGTCTCTAGAGAACTGACATTTCACAATGCCAAACATCAAAGAAACAATCCACTAAATGATGAATATTTTCCCTTGGTATCTTCTAAAGTACCAAATTTTGTTTACTATCCCCCTTCCCTTTACCTCTTGTAAGTGCAAAAATCAGACAAAATGAAAGTCTCCCCAGTCAAACACGCTGACCTGTCCCCCTGTAATATTTTATCTGATTCAGTAAACCCTCAGAAGCTTTTTGCAACTACAAGCACATGTGATTATCTACTTTATTGATAAATTATGTCTCATTTTCTTCACATTGTATATCAAAGATACTGAACACTCCACAGCTACAGCCAGGAACAAATTTCTGGGCATAACAACTTCCAGGCATGCACCTCTTTTCACGAGACCAGCACACCCCGAACTGCTGTTTGGAACAGATGGCACCACGTTCACTCAAGGAGCTTTGCCATTGCCAGGCTGTGTGCTGATATCACTGCAGGCTTTCTTACAGCAGGCACTCACTCGAGAACTTAAATTTACTGACTGTAATATTATCCTAAAAGGACTGCATGCATGCAGGCAAAGAGGGTGTATGCAGCTCAGTGTTACCCATAAACCTCTCTCCATAGGTATATAAATATAAATAGACACAGAGGCTAGAATTTTCTAGCTCTGAGCAGGCAATAATCCCGGGCTCCCCTCACAGGCTGTGGGCAGAGCCCCAGCTTGGTGAGTTCTGCATGTGGCTCAGGCTGCTGCTGGCCTTCACAGGTACAGAGTCCTTTTGCTACCCCCGTCTCCTAACAAACCACCTTGGAGAATCTAACTCACTGTAAATGCCATTTCTGAACAAAACTATATCACAGCACAGAGGGACACTGCCTGAAAACCTCCTCCTCTCCCTGATGCTGCCACAGTGAATTCCCTATAAGCTGCAACCTTTCCATGATTTGTTTGCTATGCCACCAAAACCTCGTGGGACAGGGAAAGCAGGGGACAGACTTTGACTCCTCTCCTGCCAGGATGAGGAAAATCAATTCCAATGCCCAAAGGAAGAAATTACTGCTAAAGAAGGTCACCCACCACTAAAAGTTGTTTCATTATCATGAAGTCTTGGAAGGAATTCTACAAAAATTAGGTAAGCGCGGAGTATGAGCTGGTAATCTATAAATAACCTAGGGTAACGTGAAAGGTACAGAAAGAAGCTAAACTTTAAACCAGGTAAGATTTGCTCATGTGTATTTGTCCTGATCAGTAGTTTAGGTAAGACACTGTTTGATATTAAAGGACAATAATTTGTATGCTGCACAAAGGGCAAAACTGATACAATGCAAAGATTATTCAAATGGGATTGCTGCCAATGGAGGGTGGAGCAACTCCCTGAGGAAAATGGTCCAATAACATTCCTTGGAACCAAGAATAAGCCTTTTTCCAGAAATCAGGATGTTCATTCAAAGGCAGCCCAAATCCCTACACAATTTTTAGGGGGCCCACACTGAACCTCAGCTGAAAAAAGACACAATCTATCCCAGACTCCATCGTGGGCCATGGCCTCGCAAGCAGAAGAGAAACTGGCAGAGAAGCCACAACCCAGGAGCAGCCAAACACTGAGGGTGGCAATTCATGCTGTATTTAACAGGTGCACACCCAGACGAGCTAAGGAAAGTACACTGAGGGTAAACTACAGAAAAGCGCTAGGAGCCATCTGACTATCCTTAACAGGGATTTAGAGAAAGTAATTCCTTATAAAACTCAGAATCAAATGTGGAAAGCAAAACAAGCAAAGCAAGACTAAGTATATGGTAAAGCGTTGCCCCAATCATATACAATTAAACACCCAGTATTGACAAATATTACAAATATATTATTAATTTCCCAGTATTTCATGCCTTTCCCCCCCGCCTTCATGAAAAGCCCCACTTTCTGAATAATACAATCCTATGGCAAAAAAATAGCAAAATCACCACTTTCTCATTTTCATAGTCTCAGTTTAAAATCAGCTGCAGAGAAATCAAGATTCCAAATGCACTTCTACGTATACCAAAACAGAAAATAAATTAGTTTTGAGGCCTGTTTACGACACATGAATGCTTGATGAAACTGAATATGCTAAATTAAGATTATAACTTTAAGTAAAGCAAAAATTAATAGTCAGTACAACAGGAAGAGAAAATAAGGATAATGAAAACAGAAAGAAGAAAAAACCTTAGATACAAATGTTAAAATGAAGCCAACACCCAAGACACAGCATCCGCTTCAGCAACAGTAGAACTGCTGAACTACTGGCATGATATCCCTAATATTTGCATAGATCCCAGCTCTTTGAAGGAGGTTTATGGTTAGTATTTTCTCACTTTTCCTGACATCAGGAAAACAGGCCACAGTACACAAACTCAATCATGTCATGCTCACAGATGATGAGAGAGTGGAAGTAAAAGGACGTCCGGTGCTCTCCCAGTCCTGAGGAGCAGGGAACGAACTGACAGGGAATATTGGATAAGGTCTGAGAAGCAGCTGGAGAAACACAGGGAAACCAGTTGGAGATAAGGCTGTATTAGGAGACTGAACAGTCTTATTAGTAGGCAGAATGTACCTTTGATTAAAACTTCTACTTTGTGTTTGGCTGGTTTTGTGTAATTTAATTATAGCAGCACTCTGCATGATAAATGCTTTGTGAACTGTAATGAAGGACCAAGTCTGCTGCACGGAACCTGCAGAATGACAAGCTGACAGACTGGAGTAGCCCCAGAGCTTGTATGTTATTGATGGCAAGAGTCACAGTTTAGGGACAAACCAAGTTCAAACAAACCCTACCCTCTCTCCCTTACAACACCTGACAACATTCAATCACTTTTAAAGACATGCTGAAACAAAACGCCTTTTGTGAGAGGGAAAGGCAAACCACAGATGCCAGCAGTATCTTAAACCACAAATGAGAAAGTTACCTATAAAATTAACCCAAGAGCCAATAAACTCAATTTCAGAGCACCTTACCATCACACCTACGAGTCTTGAACTTAAAAGAACTGCAGAAAAGTATTTTTGTCCAGATTTCCAGGAGTCTCAGTATGACTTTTAAGATGGTAGCAACATCAACAAGCATGTGATGTTTTCATATACATCTATAGCTGTATTCTCATGTAAACACAAACAGTTTTTTGCTTCCATGCATGAGCATGGTAAACATGAGGTATGAGATGGAAAACATTGAAATTCTGTCCACTTTCATCATAATTGATACTTGAACAGGTCTGAAAACAAATGAGGCTATCCTAAGGGTAAGAAAAAGACAATATCAACACAAACTATTTGATAGGCAGCATTAAAAATAATACATTTATTTCAACTACCTGTGTTATATTTTCCTCTAAAAGATTTTTCAGTTACTAGGTAAGAGGATTTCTAATTACATTCCTGTGGTTATTGTGTTACACAAAACATAAAGCCAAGTTGAGTCAAGACTGTGACAAAAGGGGCAGCACTATAGCCTGTGGATTCCATGTTATTTCACTTTCCTATTAAATATTTTAGTCACTGAACATGTATAGTTTGCCTTCTCTTGGGAAATTAACTATTTTTTCCATAGCTGCTACCACCAAATGGGGTGCACAAGACATATCAGAGAAGAATTTATGCAACCAACATCCCTCTGCAGCTCTACAATTTTGTTTGCACTATACATCACATTAAACCAGTGTCCCTGTAGCTCAGTGACAACAGAAAAACACAATCCCTGAAAGTAATACAAGTTTTTTCCAATGACTGTTCATACCTAGTTATGATTTTTGTATTCCACCCCAGATTAAAACTGAAGCAAGCCTAAGAGTTTTCCATGCTTCTGCATTATATTCTTGAAACAGTACAGTAACATTATCTCTTTCTGGTGTAGAGAGGGGGAAAAAGGGTTCAAGATCCTGCTCAAAGCAATATGAGTTTTTTGATTATTTAGACATCTTTTCTTTAGGTCAGCTGAAGCCAAGATTGAAGAAAATGAAGAAATATTCACTCAGAAAGACGCACTAACAGTGACAAAGTTATTAATCTGTTTTGAAAGTCTATGGGTTTTGTTATTAAGGCATATGATTTTTGGCATGATCAATCAAAATATGAACTCATGTCTATTTCAACTTTTCCTTTTTTAAATGCTAAATAATATATCTAAGATATTTATTTCAAATTAATACCAAGTTGATATCTACAGAAGTTCCAAAATGGTGCATTTTTTTGGATTTTCATAAAATACAAATGAGCAGCTTTTTAAGTTATGTTACTAGCTTACTGTATTAGCCATGTACACATTAAAATTTCAAATGAAAGACTCAGAATAAAAAGTAATATACAGATTTCTTGTTTGAACATCAATGAAGCTTTAGGACATAAAAAATATGAAATATGATGACAGAAAATCCAGGACTTGTCCTGAATGCCTTTCAGACACTAACAGGTTAAAACCAATCATCTATACTATCCCCTCACAGGTTAATTCATGCATAGAGGACAGAATAATCTACTCATTTGCTCTCATGCAGCAAATTAATAGACCAGGCAGCAAGAGGCATTTGCATCTTTCCAGAACTAGCAGGCTATTTGGCCAAAAGTATATATTCCTCTTGAGAAATCACCCAGATCAAAAGTGCCTGATGAGAAATTCTGAGTGGTCTTACACTATTTCCTGATATTTTCAGGTATCTCCCTGCTTCCAGGTCAGCAGGTCCATAACAGAACGCCTCTTTTCTGGTTTTGCTTCCATTAAAGCTCCTGTAACCTCACCTCAGAGCCCGCCCCAGGAGCAAGGGAAGCTCAAGTTGTGTAAATCACTGGCTTTCAACTTCCCGACCATTTCCCATTCCGAATCCACAAGGTGACCGCCCAACCCCACAGAAGTCTATGAGCCCAGGGCAGAGAGGGGTCTTAAACTTTTTAGTCACCAAAGCAATTTTACCAACATCAATCCATCTTTGTGCTACAAAGAACATGTAACAGGGCATTGAGTGTCTCTCTCCATGTCCAGGCAGGGCACAGGGCTGTACAATCCTTACAAAGCACTGCAGGCACCCTCCCAGTGCTCAGATCCTCCCAGCTGAACCACCTCACACGTCCAGGAGAATCACATAATTCCTTGCTGCTCAAGTAATAGCCAACCCACCTGCCATTGCCCAACTGGAATTTTGTAGCTTCTCACAAACAATGCCATGCCCAGCTCCTGTTTTCTCAGTGTGGCACAATGTCATTATTTTACCACTCCCCTTCATGTCAGATCTGATTTTTTATACATCACTGATCCCAGGCATCTCAAGAGTATCCTCAAGATGGCCTTCTGAAGATCAGCCCACTCTAAGGAGCAAGCCCTCAAGAGGTAACATTTTCCGAACACTGCCATAACTTCCCCCTGGGCCTCATGGTTCCCCATCAATATCTTATCAAATGCACAAGGCTACAGAAATATAAAAAAAAAAATACATTCAGAAGCCATGATACTAAGTTCAGAACAAATTACTGAATATTTGTCTTCATTTACAGACATTCAATCCTACCTTTCAGTCAAAGCACTAAAAACCTTGCTGATCTCTGTGTTTACTTCCAATTAAGCGAGGTAATCTCATCCTGGTGCCACCCATTATCACTTAGGACACTAAACACAGCATTTGCAGGGGATATTTTAAAAGTTGCTTTTCAAATTTGGGGGTGATTATGCATACTTAAACACACACCTTGTCTGGCAGTCACCCTAAGGCTACAGAGGTTTGATGATACTATTCTCGATGCAACCCAAATTGTGCCCTCAACTTTTACATCCTTTTTGTTTCTGGTTCTTGCACATTGGTCACCTGCACTGATGCAGATTCTCACCCTTTTCTTACCCCCCAGAGATGCTGTGGCTTCCCCATCCCTGGAAGTGTCCAGGGCCAGGTTGGACACTAGAGCTCTGAGAAACCTGGTCCAGGTAGAGAGGTCTCCCTCTTTGTGGCAGGGGCCTAAGATTAGGTTATCTCTAAGGTCATTTTTAATCTTTAACACTCTGATTCTATAATTCTTCCTTTTTTTCCTGTTAATCCCATGCTTATTTCAGTGCCATTCCCACTTACACATCAGCTGACAGTGCGGCCCCTTGTAGACTGCGAGTAACAAAGAGCAACAGCAACTCACCCTCGTATCACTGCAAGCAGATAAACCACCCACCCAAAGCTCTTGTCTTTCAATGCCCCTTTAATGCACTCGAGCACAATCCAAGCAATTTCAGACCCACAAGAGCCTCTGGAGACTGATGACATTCCTCAGGAAGATCTCCTGGCTGACAGAGGCAGAGCCAAAGTCTACACCTACCTCTGCTAGAAATAAACAGTTTATATTTGCTTCTGTGGGCACTGAAGCTTTTCAGCCTGACTCTGACAAACACAAACCCAAAGCTATTATCTGAAAAACATCAGTGCTGCTCTCATCTATGAAAAACAGTGCTTAAATACTGCTGTTAATACAAAATATAAAGCATCAGTGCTTCCTCCCAACCTTGGGGTATCACCACAGTCACTTCCTTCTAACCAAATTCTTGCAATGCAATAACTTGGTGAAGTTGAGGTTTTTCTTTCTGTTTTTTCATATTTAATATCACAACAGTTAAAAAAAATCAGTGATATCTTTATCAGAATAGCAGTATAAACTTTCAATTTAAATAATGATGGCATTCCAAAAGCCAGT
Organism: Donacobius atricapilla; assembly: GCA_013397315.1. Classification (NCBI taxonomy): domain Eukaryota; kingdom Metazoa; phylum Chordata; class Aves; order Passeriformes; family Mimidae; genus Donacobius; species Donacobius atricapilla. Next base: position 43,586 of record WBMY01003786.1, read on the forward strand.
TGTAAAGCAATCATTTGAACAGCCTAGCTTTTAATTCACCTAGATGCTGAAATAGGAAAGATGGAAAAGCTGTAAGTGGGAAGATAGAGGGGTGATGCATTTGCTGAAGTACAAACTAAACACATATCAAAGTGAATGCAGAGAACCAGCTCCAGAGAAAATCAGCTAAGATCTGGTCAGGTGCACTCTAGGGAGCACAGCCCAGCCTGTGTAAGAAGTCACTACCCAGAATAAAGAAGTTATACTACACCCATGCTTTTTTATCTAATTAAGCCTTCTTGTGCTGTCAGAATGCTTCGTTTTTAAGCAGAGATTAATCATAGCTTAGATATATTTGGTTCTACTGGGTCAGTCCAGCTCTACACTCAAAACTGTGCTTAACAGCAGTGATATTAAAGAGAAAACTTTGTCTTTAATCTTAATTCTCCGAGGTTGTATCTTAATGTCACTGTGTGCTGCCTCAAACCAGCAGCAGAGCCAGGGAAGGAAGCAGAAGTCCTGACTTATAAAAGCCACCAAAGGGTTTTGCCAAGCAGGGCTTACAGGACAGCTCAGACTACAGTGGATATGTACTCTTGGTCACTGGAAAATTAAATCTCTATGCAAACACTGCAACACCTATCACTAGAAGAATATCCAACCATGCCCGTAAAAACAGGCCACATGTTTCCCTTCTCTTTTCAAAGTTAAAACAGAGCTGATTTTTCCCCCCCAATGGATTCATGTGAACAAGATATTTCATCTCACAGATTTTACTTCAGTTCAGTCTATGCACATTTTAAATAAATTAAGATGAAATAAATCCATTTTATTGTATTACTTTGTGCCACCTCCATGAAACAACGCTCATCTTCATATTTCGTAAGGGATGTTGACATGCCTGAAAATGGTGCATGAAGTATAATCTTTGAGGATTGCACTGCTAGAAAAATAAATCTAAGCCTATGTTTCAAGCTCAGAATGGCACTGCTTTTGATTGAAATGCCTCTGAAACATTCACTCCAATGCAGCTCTGCTGTAAAATTCATACAATTGATTACTAGGGTAGCTGTAACAAAACTAGTGACTAGTAGTTTTGTTTTCTAAACATCTGTTCATCTCTTGCAAGCATAAAACATCCCCATGAAATAAATCACATTCAATCCTTCCATTTCAGAATGTAGAACTGCAAACTCACAGGAGGAAAAATCAGGATACAGAGAAGGTCTGCTCACACAGGCCACGAACAAAACCAAAATTAGGTTTAATGTTTATTAAGAGTGAGAAACTCTTCTTCTGGTGAAATTGAATGCATCACAGGTCTCAGTCAAATAATTTTGAGGTATGTCATGCTTGACAGAACAGTGATATTTCTTCTCTTATTTCTTACCTGCATTCCTAGATCCAGGGAAACTGCCAGGCTGATAGAGCCCTAGGAGGACAGTGGAAAAAAAGAGTGAGGTATCCTACAGGAATGAAACTGCTGCTTGCAATATCAAAGCCAAATTTTTAATGAAAAAGGTAAATGGGATCACTCAGGAAAGAAAAGCAACTTTAAAGTCCTATTATCTAAATCCAAAGTTAACCAATATCCTCTTTATTTACCATTTTAAAAATCAAAGCAAAAAAGCTTTGCACAAATCCTCAACATTTGTGGCAGAACAAGTAAGAAATATCTGTTCTGATGAATAAATTAAATCAAATTTTGGAATAAGAATTTATAATAGTTCTCAGCTTCAACTCTGGCAGCATATTGGTAACTCCAGAAATCATCAGAGCACAGAGAGGTAATAATAACACTTAGTGAAAAGGACAAGAGTATATTTAACTGTCAGGTTCCCAATAGCTGAACCAAGAAACTCCCTTGGCATTTTCTAGCACTAGTTCCATTTCCACTTCGAGTTCTTCTTCTCTCTAACAAAGAAAAATAGCTTTATGAATCAAGAATCAGCAGCTTTCCCCATAGACAGCATTCTACAACTGCCATTCAGAGCAACACCAGGAGGAGCCACGTTTTCAGCTGTGATCAATGCCATTTATATTTCCTTTTATAATGACAGCACATCCATTCAAGCAGGGGGACAAGCGGGCATGACCACCATATTAATCAAATTCCAACTACAGGAGAGTTATTTGCTACACCCCTTGTGATGAGCAGGCACAGAGAAAACCTTGTGCTAAAAGGGAAAAGTTACATTTAACCCAACATCTGCTTCTATTATGTCACTAGAACAAAACAGGAACACAATTAGAGCACCCAAATCAAACTCTTTGTCATCATTTACAGGCTTAAAATAGGACAATAAGAACCACAAGTCTTGTAGAGCATTCTCATTCAAGATGAAGCAAAGAAAATGAATATATCAATTCTGATGAGAGGAACAAGCAACATGCCATCAAAAACCTAATCAAAATGCTACTTAATCCTTCTTTCTAACTACACAATTTATACAAGATACAGTTTATAAATCCAAACTTTCTACATTAGTCTCAATTTTAGTTCACTTTTTATGTTAAAAATATAGTTAATCTTCATTTCTGATCAGTTCTGCATGAGGTCACACAATGTGTGCTGTTCTTAGAAATGAAAAAAATTGTGAATGCTCAAAAATACCTGAGCACGAGTTTTTTTCCAATCCATTCCACTATTCAACACCAAGGCTTCTGATGGTTGTATTAGAAATGTAAGAAAAATATTCCTGTCTGGCTACCACTCTGAGTAAAATCAGTTACCCAAATCTCCCATCCCACTTCACTCCAGGTCTTCCTTATTTCGGACTTAAGGAAGAAAGTGACATTTATTCATACCCAATGGTACAAACCATCTGTTCAGAATGCACCAGATCACAAGGGCACTGGCAGAGTCACCAAGAGCAAGTTACTCCCTTTTATGAGGATTCTACCACTTCAAACACAGCAGTCAGTGGTGTCTGCCTCTCTGCCCAATGTACATAAAAGTCAGGTAAATTTAGTCAATGCTTCTCAGGCTTTCAGAGAACATGTGGTTGATTAAGTGAGAGGTTCAAGCAACCAGCACTCAATTACTCAGGAAACCCCAAAGGCCACACCACCTTGAAATGTCAGGGTCTTTGTCAAGGACTAGTGTTTACTCACTCGGATTCTAAAGGATTCTGACATTTTCATCACTCATGAAAAAAAGGTGGTGGACATCTTCACCTCATCACAGAACAGCTCTCCTCTGTTTTTACTGAATATGGTCCAAATTTAGAGTATTCTCTGCCGTACAAGCATTTCTATGCAGTTGGTCCAAGAATTACAGACAGCAAGAAAGATTAACTTAAAAATAAATATGCACTTTTGTGTCTTTCATCTACGCTCATAGGTCTGTAGAATTGGCACGGATTACAACTGAACCATCTCTGGAATTTGAGTAAGTGGCTCATTACTCAGTGCCATACAGAAAAACAAGAAAGCTACTTAATGAATATTAAAACAGGAGGGGAAAAAATAAGATAACAATACATAGGCAATGGGTCTGTCTAAAGTTAGCATAATCAAAGTACTTAAGGCATTTCTGCCTCTAATAAATTTCCTCGAGCTAACACTCAAAGGCTGAATGGAGTTTGAATCCAAAATCCTCTTTCTTTCTTTCTCTTAGGGATCCTGTACTCAGCCTGCACTTCCTCAGAGTTAGCGAACACAACTGCCCAGACACCCTACACATTTTTGGTGCCATAGGGGATCAAGGACTAAATCCTTCCAAACACTGATTTCCACTCAGTTCTTTACTGCAGCCACTGCGGCCAATTCCTGACAGCTTGCACCTGCTATTTTGGGGCTTGTTTTCTTTTCCAAGTACATTTAATTATTGATTTTGACACCAACTGTTCCAGTTTAAATTGCAGTTCAAGTTGGCCCTGTATTACACCTTGATCTAAGTCAGGAAGGCATCATTAAGTTCAACAAGGCCGCAATTTCAGCCTCCTGCCCTCAAGATTTACCACACAGAGAACTATCAGCCACAATAACAGAGAGGAGGGCTTTTCTTTTTAGCAGCACCTGGTTAGCCCACAGTTTTGACAGTTAAAGGTGGATAGTCCATGGCACATGTACTTATATCAGTCTAAATTTAAGACCCATCACAAGTCTCCTGAGACCAGTTTTAAAAGCCAGTAAAACTTCATAAGTCAGTTAGACACTTTTCAAAACTTTCACCATGAGCACTTCACTTATGGTCTATAATGTGCACTGGGAACGAAATGTGCATCATCTGCAGTGATTTTATTTACTCCTTTACATTTATATGGCAAATTTGAACTCTTTTATTATATTGCAGCCGTGTAAAGCATATTATCATATTTTGTTATCTAACACATAGGCAAATGTGTCTTATGAGCAATGCTCTATTATTTCAATGAATTCTGAATATCTAGCATAAAATTGTCAACATTATAAAATAATGTAAAAGTAACTGCAATTGTCTACTAAAAGAACGTAGTCTAACACTCACGTTTTCATTCTAAAGTTTGTCAATGAGAACTTCATATGTTTCAAGCAAAGTGTACTTCCATTATGTCATTAGACTTTATTACCCAAATAGTCAAAAAAATGGAGGAGTAGCAATCCACTGACACAGCTATGGTCCAATTAACTTTCTTATTTGAATAATGGATCCCAATAATTCTGATTTCAAAAGCTATGGAATGATTATTTTAAATAACTTCTCAGAATAAGCACTAAATGTTTGTGTTCTTTCAAGTTCTTTTCAGATTTCCAAAGCTATCCACAAGAGAACAGCAAAAAACTCTATAGTTACATTAACCTAGTGTTGGAGTCTTGCAATTTATTTTACAATCTTCAGCTGAAAGACAGAAATACAGATTATCACAGTACACTAATAAAAAAAAATTCAAAAGGTTATGGAAAAACAGATATAAAATAAAAAGTTATTAAAAAAAAAAAAAAAGACTTTCCTAAACAGGTTTAATAAGTAACGTTGCAATGTAGTTTAGTGGTTACCATCCCTGCCTTTGGGAGATAAATTCAAATCCACCAATCCTGGTCTCAACTCACAGAACTCTCAAATCTCCTAAGCCAAGTAGTAAGGACTGGTGTCTCCCCAAATATCTGTTCTCATTTACTTCAGCAAGAACCAGACTAGACCTTTTCATTTTGTGTCCCCCCCACCAGAATTCTCATATTTACAACACTAACAGCATTTTTCATAAAGTCTCTCTTTGTAGAATTCAAAAGCAGTAATCAATTATTGTGGTCCCCATATTTATGAAAAAGAAAATGAATGAAGAAATGAATCTGTAGAAAACAGATTGAGATTATGTACTCCTAAAATCAAGAGTGCTCAGCCTCTATGAGCTTGAGTGACATTTTATATGTAGGCCACAGTTTCACAGTTAGAGTCACGTGAAAAAGAAGGAAAGGTAAGTACCATGTGAACAGAACTAATGGGAGAAGGATACAATTATTAAAGTGGGATGGAGAAAAATATTCACAAAAAATATCCGTACTGAATCAATTAAGAAATAATATTTCAAATCAACATTTTAGCAAAAAATTAAAGTATTTATTCTAGAATAATGAATTTCTTGAGAGAGACTATTTTATTAATAATGGATGTTCAGATGGAATCAGATACAGTAGGTGGAAATAACACAGAATCATGTCTTGTCAAATGTGTGATTAATTTTGCACTACAAGTATTGATTTGACAGAACACCTTTTTTTTTTTTACCTGTTCATAGCCATTTAAGCGTAATGGACTTCTTTATTATCCTAATGTTATTCCTTTGTTTAAGCTTTTCATTTGAAAGCACTTTGATGCATTTATAACTAGTTACCAATTCTCTGGATCTTTATATGTGCATTATGTTCTAAGTTTACTCCTCCTCTTTTCAAGTCTATTAGCGTCAATTAGGCTTGCAAAGACATGCAAGCCTGACAGGCAAACATTGATAAAATGCTTGGGCTGATCAACCAAACAAAGACAACACTACAGCATTTGTTTCCAATAAGTGATTGCATTTAATAAATATTTCCTTGGATTTTACTCTTTTTCTTTTACCATATTGGTGCATATAATTACTTTTATTAACATCATAAAACTACCATCCATTGTGATGTACACATCACTTAAGTATCACTAATAGTTTGCATACACTGGTGAGTTAAAGAAATGGTTGGATTCAGGGATAAATTGTACCTTTTCGAGCACAGACAATCCAGCCACATTTCAATTCGCAGCAGAACAGCACAGAGTTGTTCCAGCACAAGCACCTGTATCAGCAGAGGAAAATGGTTTGGTAGTGCTTTGTGCTCACACTCTACCATGCAGTCATTTCAGAGAAACAGAATTTTCACCTCTCAGCTCACACCTTTCTTCCTAAATTAAAATTTAAAAAAAATTTGGAACAGTTTCTCCTACTTTTACTGAGGCTACAATAGTACCTTACTTCCCAAATAAACCCATTAAATTCCTCAGTAAGAGCACGCTGGAACATACCTAATACTTCATTTGGTTCTACCTACTTAGAGCTACCATCCCTCGGGTGAACAATTTCCATCCGCCTTTCAGAGAAGACATACAAAGTGAAGAAGAAATATTTGTGAAAGTGTCAGAATCAGATCATGAATTTATGGAGCTCTGGGGGTAATTGGTAACCAGGTAAATACTAACCAGTCACTGCAGCTGCCATGCATGTGAAAATACAGCCAGGTAGATGGGAATTCCAGCTGTAAAACAGTCTTTAAAAGATAAACACACACACTCTCCAAAATAGCATTTATTTCTCGGTAGGAAATGAAATAATCCATTGTGAAAATCTGCTAAATTATTTGTTTTAAAATAACAAAAAAGTAACTGGCTCTGAAAAGTATTTTAATACCTGAATTCTGCAGTTCACACTTTTTCATTCCACCTCTAAAATTATGGAAAAAAAGAAATGAAATTCAGATGACCACTGTAAATATCTGGCATTCCTGTCGCTCCAAATTTCAAACACCAAAACAGCATTACCTACAGTAACTTGTTGCCTTGGTATGTTCAGTGCTCTTTCAAAAATAATTTTGTATTGGATCATTAATTCCTGATATAACTGAACAACAGCACTCCTCCTGCAATCACATTTTGAAAACCTAAGAGATAATACATTTTAAATATTCATTGGGCAGTTTTCAGCAGCATGCCAGTCACAGGGCAACATTTCTTTACAAATTTATGATATTCTACGTTTTGATTTTCTAAATTGGAATGTATCTCCCGGTCAATTGTTAATAAATACAATTGAGAGATACAAGCAGAAGAAAAGTGGCAAGTCTTAAACATCAAATGCAACAAAAACATTTTTGCAGTTCCACACCACCAATATTTTTGGTAACAATCAGGTGAGTGGACCCACTGCAGTAAACTGGAAATTTAGGTGAACACAGATATAGGATTATAAATACCATATAGCACACCCAGCTGTTTTTTACTGGTATTAACAAAAAGGATGCCAAAGACTCACTTGAGGTGACAATTGACCAGATTATATTTGATCCATAGCAGAGACTACAGCTTTTCTTTTCAATTTCTTTCTGATTTTAGTCCTACTTAAGCTTGCTCACATTAATAGGCTAATATATTATTTTTCAATGACTGAAATTTTTTCTGAAATTCTAAAATAAATTGTAAAACAGTCAAGTATAGCATGAGATTACATAGAGAGTGCAGAGTTTACCACTTTATTAAAATTGTGATTGTTCACATAAAGACTCAACCAGGTCACATATTAATAATTATCACTGACAATCTTTAACATCAGACTAAACCCACAAGTGAAGCAATATTACATCTCTCTCTCTCATTTATCTTTACTGCTTATGGCCCCTCTGTGGTCAGCATGCTGTGAGCTTCGTGGACATTTAATTATGAACACATCATAAATGTGGCTGACAAGGCAGAAGCTGGGTTCAGATGCTCCTGGGATGAAGGAAACATCATTGAAACCACTTAGACTTGCAGTACTTTCATTCTGTTACAATAAACAGAGTTCTGGCTTACCATATACACACTGAATAGAAAGCTCCCTCCCTTTCTCATTACACATTTTCATTTCATCGAATGCTACAATGAAAATATGAGAAGGCATTGTTCATGACCCTTTAAAAATACACTATTTACCTCTCACTAGTCGATTCACAGCAGTGTAATACCAGTGGAACAAGGGCCAAATGCTAAATTTTGCTACCAGCGTCACACAGATTCCTGGGAAAAGGGAAAGATGCAACACCTGGGTAATATCTCTGGGAAGCTTTTTGGCTGTGCCAGGAAACAGGACAGATGCCTCAGAGAGCTCAGGTAAAAGAAGAGCAGCAGGTATAATTTTTACTGTGAGTATCAGTAGTTATTACTTCTCCCTATGAATTCCTGGGTATCAGCAGACACAGACTAGTCTGGCCTCTTGGTTTTGATCGCTGAAAAAATTCAGATATACCATTTGCCCTAGTATGGAAAGAGCAAACAAAAAAAAAACCACACCACACACCCCCAGGAATTTTCCAAGAATCGAGCACAGCACCTCCCAGATATTACAGACTTGAAATTAAATCTTGGCAACAGAATTACATCAACATTTTGTCTTGAAAACAGTCACAGTAAGCAAGACCAAGGCATACAGATTTGGTATAAATAAAATAGGAAGTCCCATAAAGTAGTTTATTTACACTACTGCCAAACTGACATAAAATAAACTCAAGATCAGAATTGGGACAATTTTCTTTCAGAAAGTAAGATATATTCAGAACTCAAATAGCATCACATCCCTACCAAAGCTGCTTTCCACCAGCCTCTCCACTCCAGCTTTGGTTCTGGATTTTGTCCTTCATGGCAATAAAAACCCACACAGCAAATACGAGAAAGCACCTCAACAGTACTGAGATTCCTGCAACACCATTGTTATAAAATGCCCTGAATCCTCATCGCTTATAGCTTTACTTGCAAGAACACTATTCTAATAAAGCAGCCAATAGTGACCAAAAAGCTGTGTAAAAGACAAAAAAAAAAAAAAAGACAAAGATATTACCTTTAAGGTGATTTTTTTTCCCTTTTTTTGTGGAATAATGTTCATCATGCTAAGTATTAATATGTGAACAAAGTAAATCTTGCAAGCTACCCTGATGTTTAAACACCTAAGAAAAAACGTGCATGCAAAAAACTAACCAGTGCCATGTTTCAAAGGAACTGTCCTCTGTAGTGCTGAGGTACATATTTCTATACCTCCCCAACAGACTAGAAATAGAAAAGACAAAGCATATAATAAAGCCAAGCACAATGAAAGAGCTCTGAAGAGAGAGCTGAAAAGTAGCTATCATGTTGGCAGATAAATTCTACACACAATTATTCATTCCTAGCCTCTTGACATGTAGATTAATGAGTTTGATAACCCAGGCTTCTAAGAAGTAGATTCAACTCTGTTTCACTAGCTTTCTTCTCCTCTTCTAACTACAAACAACACTTTGGTCTATTGAGGGGGGAGAAAAAACACAAATCGATACATTTGCACTGGTCATCAACATTTTTGCAATTGAAGTCCTATGTCAAAATATGATAACTGCCGTGGGACAAGGCTCTTTTCACTGGCCCTGTCAGGAATTCACAGGGGCTCATGTGATCACTGGAGGGAGGAGTTCTTGCTTCAGCAGCCTGTGCTTCCATGCCAAGTTCAAAGTCGTACGGTACCCAAGCCAAAAAAAAAAAAGAAAAAAAAGAAAAAAAAAAGAAAATCACAACAGCTATTCTCATCGTTATAATGACCCTGTACTCACTGCAATGTGTTCTGTACATAAAATTTTCCATTTCCTCCCTGAGGCCAAATGACCTTTTGTCGACACTTTGGTTAATGTTCACTGATCAAAGTGGATTTTAAAGCAAGTGCTGTATCAGGTCCCAGCCACAAGGAGCGTGCAAGGGGTTGTGTTTGCCTTACACCACTGCACAGTGATGTACACTTGGGGGGGACACAACATGCTTAATGATTTACAGATTTATTCTCTGTCGGGGCAACTCTTGCAGCGTGGAAATGTTTCATTCTTGATTGGTGAGCAGCTTTGAGTCCTTTTTTTCATCTCAAATGTTATGAGTTCAAAATCTCTTGAGTAATAACAGTCATACAGAGCTGCTTAGGATTTAGCAGGAGGCTTAAGGGATGGGGACAGGATGTGCATTTGTTTGATGTTACCCCGTTTTCCTGGTTAATCACAAGGTGAAAAGCAGTCTTTGGCTCTTAAAAACAAAGAAAGTCTGCGCTGCGAGATTATTACTTAGATAATCACAATTTCAGAAACCTGTCTGGTGTAATTATTACATTTTTCTTATTATCAGTAGCTAGAAAGGAAATCAAGATTACAGTGGGCAGTCAATGTCTGCTAATGGGCTCATCCAGAGGGAGGGAGGGAGGAAGTTGCAACAATCCCAGCACTGGACACAGGCTATGCCAGAGCAGTGACACCAAAACAACAATGATATTCCACAGCATTCATGTGTCATTGACCTGTTCAGGCATGGAGTGTCCTCTTTCACAGCCCACAACAGATATTTCTGCTGAAAACACCATAAGAATTACTATTTTTTTTCTCTCTGTTTGCATAGCTCTCTAATGATCTGAGCAAGTAATCAATGTGTTTGAACAATTTTGTGCTAATGGCAATGCAACATTTTTACCTACACCTGAAAGTAGATTGGATTATTAGATTTTATTTGTTATTATCTTTTCCTTTTTCAGGAAGAACTAAGTTGCAATTGCAAAATTTTGTTTTAAGAACTTGTTCTTTAAATATTGTTTCAACCTGATTGTTTAAATGTAAATGTATTTGCTCTGGATGTTTTGGCTGACTAATTTGGTTGTGATGTTGGTGGGAGCTCTTTTTAATTAAAAAAAAAAAAATTTAAAAGTGCTTTACTGTAGGATGAGATACCTGGCACTCACAGGGGTGAAAGGCATGCTTCAGTAATATCTTACATTTTATCTACAAGCTTTATGATCCTGCAGCATGAGGCACACCCCCTCACACATCCCAACTGTAAATCTACTGCATGAGAGGTTATTTAGAGATACAAATTACTGTTATGCACAATCTCCTTTGTAATCAAATATATCTTCAGTTTAGCATTCACTTTAGAGAGGTCTCATTCCTTTGATGCTCTTAAAGCCAACCTACTGAAACAAGTTCTGGAAGGAGAGTGTTATTCTTCAAAGTAAATCATAAGCAGGAAAGGCTTTTTCTGAAAGATCATACAAATAGCTCATACTGATGCTTCCAAATATTAATTCTCAGAAATATTGACACTAAGTGAACCCTTATATGTATCTAATATATTGAGCAATTGTCATGCAGACCTGTCCTTCCCACCACGGCAGCTCAGGGTCTGCATGCAGCCAGAGTATCTAATCTCCAAGCATCTAATCTTCAAGGACAGACATTGCTGCACATTGAGGGGAGAGCAACCAACACAGATAAAATATGAGGCTATTTATTAAGATGACTGTACAAAGAAATCTGTTTTTTCTGCACCACCCAAACCCCTCAATCCGAACCCTGGGATTCAGCCCAATAATTTCAGTGTGGGGTTTGTGAGAAGGGCAGGGGCCTTAAGTAGAAGTTGGGTTTTCAAGATCAGCCCGGTTCCTTTCACTTGCCACTCCTACTGAGCTACACATTTCTCTCAGGCCATTATGAGCATTAGGAATCCATATTCCACCATCTGGCCGGCACATTCTCCTCAGACACTGCTCCAAACACCTCCAGCATTTTAGTGCCAATGCTGATATACAGCAGCACAGCCACCGTTCTCTAGACCTGATATTCAGCTGCAAGAGGCCAGCAGCTCAAACCACTACAGCCACAGGCATTCCAGACAAAGGCAGACACGCAGAACACCAACTTCACCATCACCAGAACGTCAGCAGTACTGAAATCCTCAAAACCAACACAAACAGCCTGTGCACAACCATGACTCACCATTATGCTTGTATCCACAGCTTCAGGCAGAGCACCAACAAGTATGCAGAGCCTACAAGATAAATCTTGCTTTAGATCTAGAAGTCATTAGAAATCATTAAAGCATTTCAGTGGAGATTACAGAGAAAATAACGGCATTAGTGAAGATATACATGAGATTGTTAACTGGGAATTTAATTGTACTGTAGAACAGCTTTGTAGTTTCACTGAGATTAACAGCCACCAAGACTGATTTCTGCTCAAATACATCAGACATCTTCTTTCCTAATGCTGTGAAAATAAAGGGAAGTGCCCATAGCCAACAAAAGAGACTCAGGGAATACTCATTTTACCAGAACAGTGTTGGGCATGATTGGTCCCATATTGATTGAGAGAAAAAAATGCTCAGTCACGGCAGAATATTCTAAAATATGCTGACTGTAGCACAAGCATCACTTTTAATTTGCCAATCAGTGGCCAGTTTATGATACGCATGTTATTTAATCCAGTCAGAGGGAATGTATCAGTCTTACCTTAAGAGCTTCACTCTGTGTATATAGAATTTTGCTTTTATTTAAACAACAACTTGGGCTCGAGACCTGGTAAGTCCTCTCTGTGTAGTGGCTGTTACATTGATAGACACTGAGAACTGAACAACAGAAATTATTTTTGCAGCCAAATTGATATGCAGGTGCACATCTGAGCACATTTATCTCTAATTATCTGTTCTCATGCACAAAACAAGCAGAGCAGAAAATACACAGGTATTTATTTCATGTTGCTCTTGCTCAGAAATTTGTATGCAAAAATGAAGATCAAGTTGTCAGAAAGAGAACCAAGTCTCAAGCCCACTAAAAATATGCCCCAAAGTGACTTGCCCATGTGAATTTAAAAACTCACATTTTAGGAAAGACAGAAAAGGAGAAGAAGTGCCTGCTCCCAGGACTACCAGAGGCACTGAGATTGGCTGCCAAAGAGCATAAACGTAACTGCAGACTCCTTCACCACAGCCACTCAACTTTTTTGGCAGACATGCATTTTCTACACCCCTTCTGGGGATAAAATGCAGTATCTTGGATATGTGCATGTGGTAACAGATGGTATATGCCAATTGGTTTGGTGGCAAATATTGCATACACTTCAAAATACCTCAGGATTTTGAAGCTGTAAGTTAGAACTCCTGGACAGAGAAATTTAAAATCATCACTTTGAGGAGGATCACACTTTTCATTAGTAAGGCAGGATGTACATCTCTCAGATGAGATAATTCTTCATTGTTATCACACAGGGTTTTTTTCTAATAAAGATTTGTTCTACCTCTTTCATTTAAAAATATTCACCTTTGTCTGCCTTGGAGTACGTTGAGCACCAGGGACTGCCAGTATAGGGATCTTTCCACTGTATTAATTTCAGCGCCGTGCATGTTATGTCTAAATCACTTATTCCCACACAGCAGAGATCCTCAGGTTAGCTCTAACAGAGGCCACAGAGTCCATCAGCTCCTACAGAGCTTTCCAGTGCCCCAGCTAGAGTTCTTCTGGAATCTCAAAAGAAATCTCTCTGCCAAATGCAGCATAGACACAAGCAAGTATAGAGGGCCAGCAGCAGAAGCAAAATCCTGATTTCACCAGCTCTTCCAACAACTAATCACTGACACACTGCTGACAGAACAGCATAAAACTTCTGCTTTCTTCTCTTATTTAAAAATAAGAACCTTTACCTAGACACAAATAAGTGCTGTTTCCTCCACAAAGCGCAAGGGCATGCTGAGAGAAAGCCCAAACTACTGAGCAGCAGATTGAATGCCTGTCTGAGTACTTTTAACCTGAGATGGATTTGTGTGATGTATTCATGTACCAGAACAGAGATCCAAGGAATCTGCTCATGCAACAGTCCAACAGACAAAGACACTGTCAATTAATGCAAATTGAGCCTAAAAAATCGGAAAATAAAAAAATTCACCCAAATTTGAACAGCCAGCTTTCCCTGCTTCAGTCCACCCAATCTCAACAAAGTGTTCCAAGTACAGGTTTGAAAAACTGTATCAGTACAGAAGAAATAACATATTTTACTTAAAGTACCAAGCCTGATGATTAAGGAGTGAGTGCTCCCTCTTCCCCCTCTCCCCAGCCCTCCACCTCTCCCCCCNNNNCCACTCATCCCCCCCACCCCCAGATTCACAGGATTAATATGAGACTGGCTTGAGGGTTTTAGCAGTAACTGCTGCAAAACAAGTTCTGATTGGTTGATTCAGAAATTGGGATTCTGGGCAGTGTTTTATAAAAGGATAATGTATCTTTAAGCCTAGGTGCCCTTCAGGGAAATGTATTGGATAAATGTCTTCTGAAAAGCCTGTAAATATTCCATCGCCTCACTGTCATTACTACCATGAAATGATAATGAAGCATGAAAGAAATATAATTCCATATTCAGATGACAGCATTAGCCTTCATAAGCAAACTGAAATATTTATTAGTAAAATGTTCGGTATCTACGCCTGTAATCTAAAAAAAAGGACAAAAATGTTTTATAATAAAAAAGAGATTGAATGCAGAGGTAAAATCTGGTTGGCTGATTTTATTGCTTATTATTAAATCCAGGCAAAACAATTATTTTTTTCTTTTCATTAGTAAGGCACCCAAATTAAAACTATGCCCTCAGGCTGTGAGGTTTACAGTAGTGATTAAAAACAAGAAATTGTGATGCATGGGGTTTTTGACAATGGCATAATCAAATTCATTCATATTGTTCAATCTTTCACTGACAAATATTTTTACAGTGAAATATACCAAACAAAGAAGCACATACAAGTACTATCAATACAGAGAAATTAGGAAGACTTGTTGTTATTGCAGCAGAGAACAGATACAATGTTTCTATAATCTTGAATACAAACATTATACTGTAGTTAATTAGGGTAATTATTGCCTAAATTGTGCTTAATTGTTTTATACTGAAAAGGATTTCTGAAAGAAGCCTTTTGGATTTCTACAAGGAACAGAAGTGAACACGCTGCAGCCTAAGTATTTAGATGTAATTTCCTAAGTTTGATTGCATTTCCTATAAGTCAGAAAATACATCCTGAAGCAGGCTGGGACAGAGATAAACACGAGCCACACGCCTTGACCTCTGTTTCACCTTATTGAAAAAGAGGCGTAAAATAGTCATTTAGTACACTAGCATCAGAGAGCATTCACACTCTCTAAGCACATTCTTTTTAAAAACAGGTCTTTGAAGTGAATGAAAAATTAGAAATTCAAGTGACCACGATCAATTCTGAAACACTGCACAAAATTAATTACAGTTTTGCATCAGAAGCAAGAATGTAGATTTCAGACAGTCTGTGTCATTTATCTCACGCTGTACAATATACAAGGCGATTAAAAAGCAAAATCTGTTCCCACCCCCCAAGTCTAAGGCCTATCAGAGGCTGTGAAGTACAAATGATTAACTCCAAATTATTCAAGGGATTGTACAGACGCTTCAACTTGAATGAAATTTGCGTCAAGTCACAGGAGCTATGGAGGGACAGATTTGCTGCTCTTTATCAAAATCTGGTCTCACTATCGCTGACAGAATCCAGATAAATTGCGCAGTAATCTGGCAGTGGCTGTGGAAAGCTTGCTCTGCAAAATCCAAATCTCTAATTTCTATCTGTTTTTAATTGCTCGACTTAAATTTGCATTTTTATACAATTGGCTTAAAGGATTTATTCTGTTCTTTAGGCTACTCTAATAAAATCGGGTCCCATTTTGCATGGTATCTCAGAAACCTACTTATATTAAATAAGCATGCTGTACTACAAAAATATTTACTGTAGCAGAAAAAGATTGCTTTTTATGTCATGTTCAGAATTAGGTAAAGAACACATATCATGAAGCTCATTTTAAACTCCCCTATGAAAACATACCTGAGAATGAACAGGGTGGCATAACAAAGAAAAGTGGAGGGGGGGGAGGAAGCAGATTAAATGCTTATCCTGATTCCCTCAGGATAAACTGGGGGGAAAAAAATAAAAACCCCATGTGGATCAAGAGTATGCAGATATTTAAATACAATTTGGAAGACCCTGATAACACCACGTGCCGTAGCCAAGCATCCAGGAGAGAGCCATCCCTGCAGCTCTGCAGCGCCTGGGTGCTGGCTACCACAGCAAGAACTTCCATTCCTGTAATTCCCAAGCTCCAGAGTCATTGACAGAGGTGCTGGCATCAGCCGGTTCATATCCTTATTGACAATTTGATGTCACCCTCCTGGATCAGAGAGTAGCTTGCCCCAAACAAACATTACAGAACACGGGCAGCACCTGGCTGGGTGACGTCCCTCAGCCACGCGTCAACTGAAATCAAATTCCAGTGTGACAACGTCTGAACACTGGCATTCCAGCAGGATAGCCAAGGCAAAACTGCCCAGGTCTCTACAATATTACACTTCTAGTCACTTTTCTGCATCTAGAACAGTCTAATGCAATAGATTGAGACTATTTCAAACACACATTTTAACTTTCTATTCAAGTTTTCCAACAACTTTGCCTTATTTTACATGGATATATAGCCAACAGCCTTTTTCTCCTTTTGACTTAATTTGAATATCAATAGTCAAAAAATATATACATTTCAGTGTAGTTTAACATAAGTCAGTGGAGACAAGACCTTACATCCTTACAGATTAAATTCAAACATATAAAAGAAAAACAAAAAGACACAACCAACAAAACCAAAAAAGTTACTTGTTTTTATCTACCAGTTCCAACAAGGACGTATAGGTTCCCTTTCCTTCCAAGTGAGTGTGAACAAAACAGCACCAAACAGCTCCTGTACCACAATAAACAGGATTTTGCCCAACATGGATTCTCCACGAACACCAACACTGCTGGAACTTACATTCCAGCCTGGAGGGTAGCTGCTCCATTAGTTTTTCAGTGGCTAACACATCCAGCATCCGTACTTGGAAAGAAAATCCACGGTGAATTCCCAGTGAACTGAGAAGAAAAGTCAGCTCTTGAAGAGGACACGTCCATATCAAGCTCCAGAGGTAGCCAGCTCCCACAGGTGGCAATTTAACCCTGGTTCCTGCATACATACACCTATAAAGATGCAAGGAAATGATATTCAAACACTGATATTTCCTTCCTCTGGCATGAAGAGGCAAAAGAAGGCACCTTCAGCAGCCAGAGAGCAAACCCCTCTTCATTGAAGAGCCATTCCAGCCAGACCACCAGAAAAAGGGACAGAAAGGTGGAATGATGGCACTTCTGTGACACTTCCGTGTCTTCAGCAGACCCCAAGTGCGAAACCAGTCCGGGAAACCTGTCTGCAACTGTTTAATGGAGCACCACGAGCAGTAGAAGGGCAATCAATAGTTATACTGCAAGATCCAGAGGAACCTGATTTTGGTGCTCTCGCTTAAGTCCTCTGCTGAGCTGCATAGGGGGAGCATTGTTATATCGTACTAGAAAGCCAAACTAAGGCCTAGAAACCACTGCTGAAATGGCAGATTTAAGAGAGGATGACAAAACTGCGTCAACCTGATGTGAAACCCAAAGTCAGCACAGCACAGAGCATGCAGTCAGCTCTTGTAGCAGAACAGAAAACAACTGTCCACAACCTGCTGCAAGCCAACTATGTCACACCTGTATTTTATCAGAAACCTTCCCTCTCATTCCCACAAATTACTGTTAGGAAGTTCACTTTTTCTGAATAAGGAAGGTATGAGAACAAATGCCTCAGGTTACAAAAGAAACAAAGGCTGAAAAACCTCCAGGAGCTCTAAACTGCTTTTATTACATTGGCATCAAATACAGACCAGTGGATTCCTTCCTCCTTCAGCATTCCCTCTAGCATCAGAAGTTACACAATACACATCACCATGCAGGCTTGAATTTTTTAAAACACACGTAAAATAATCAAAACTCAGAATACATCCAACATACTATTCAAGCTTCCTCATGTCTTCTGAAAATTCTGCTATTACTTTCTGGTATTCTTTCCCTCTATTACCATGTTTTTATAAGGTAATTTACATAAATCTTCTGTAAGATTACAGATTAAAAAATCCATTTAACTGTTGAGTGCATCTTATATGAGTTCCACAATGATACATAATTTTCTAGCAACAAATTTCATATTCACCTTTGGATGCTAGAACGAAGGAAGACCTCCAAGGTTTTAGCACAAGTCTTCATAAAAAATACATTTTTATTTTTTCCTTCTTTCGGAGGTTTTGAATTTTCTGTTTCTCTAAGAATTAATATCTGATTTCATTTCCAGATGAAGGTAGTTACTCAAAAGTATCCCTCCCTGTTCATAATTCTCATCTTTGCTTCCTCTGAATGCCTACGCTGTCAAACATCAGGAGTGAACTGATCTGTCTGGTGAAGCAGAATTCCCTCAAGCTGATTCCTGCCAATGTGAGTCAGTGTCCACCGTACTCGATACATTTTTGTCAGCTAAACAGTGTTGCTATAAACTGTGTCTTTTTTATAGGATTTAAGTCCACTGCCATGCCAAACTAACATTCATATCTCACAGCAAGTTCATTTTAAATAAACAAATAAATATTTCCCTTCAGCCATTCTTTGGCTGCTTCTCTCCAATGAATACATTCCGTGTGCCCACAGTTTTCCAGGCTGCCCTGAAGCATGATCCAACGCTTCTTTACATCTTTAGGGGAGGTAAAAATTGCTCTAGCGCATATTATACCACTGTAGGTCCAAATTTGCAACCATCCAACCTCCAGGGCTCCCCCTCTGCCTCAGCTCTGTGCTTTGTCCCTTCTGAGTCATTAAAACACACAAAGCAGGAAACAGCCCATACCTGGATCACCTCTGACTACCTGCACTGATTTCACTGGCATAATTGAAAATATATACATTGCTTATTTTAAAAATTGGAATTAATTCACTGTACTAATCAGAAAACCTTAATTAAAAGTCTGTAAGATGTTACATATTTTAGAAGTAAAGCAATTGTCTACTTAGAGCTGTGGAAATTTATTCACTGAACAAACAAAGTTTAAAGCGTGATTGAGGCAGAACTATCCAGTAACAAAAGATAAACATTCCAGGATATTGATACAAAAACTTATTTTGTAGAAAATAATAAAAAAAAAAAAATAATAAAAAAGTAGAGAGGACCCATCTAGAGGTTTAAGCAACTACTCATCAAAAATATTTAATTCTGTCTGCCCCATTCTATCATTGCAAAAACAATTAATCCAGGTACTTATTCAAGCTAATGCAAAGTCCTAAGGTCAACTGCAGCCTTTGATTTGTTCCTTTTGGGGACTTGATCTGTTGTTCTTGAAAACCAAGCTTCTAATCAGAAAGGTTTGGTGCATTTACCAGGATTTTTCAGCAACTTTGTCCCAGATATGCCAAACCAAATATTCTGAATTTCTAACATAAGCTGACACATAGTCAATTTGACCAAATTTATTTGTTGCACTCAACAGATTATTCAAACTCATCAGTACAGCAACACTTGGGAACGTGAGCTTCTTCAGACTGCAAAACCCCTCAGAAATACCCATCTTTAGGTTTACACAAGTGTATCAAAAACAAGAGCTGCACTCACTGCTGCAACAATCAAGTTACCATAATAAACCCCAAAAGACAAGGTGCCACAAGTATCATCCACCAAAGGAGGAGGAAGAGTAGAGCAAGTGTTTGGCAAAAAGTGACCCCCTGAAGCCCAAAAGGACATGTAAACACTTAGCACAGCCATCCAGCCCTCCTGAGGAATAAATGCCTTGTGTGACTCAACACTGCCTGGCACTCCCTGAGCACAGGGACTATGTACTTCCCTAAATGTGATTTGTTCTTTT
The DNA here is from genome assembly GCA_013397315.1 of Donacobius atricapilla. Lineage (NCBI taxonomy): Eukaryota > Metazoa > Chordata > Aves > Passeriformes > Mimidae > Donacobius > Donacobius atricapilla. Next base: position 63,341 of record WBMY01003786.1, read on the forward strand.
CCTTCCTGGAGTGCTTAGCTAAAGTTCCAGCAGGCTCTTTCTTTCAGAAGCACTCTCACGACAGAGTTACTCTGCTGCAGTTCTGTTTATCCACAAGGAGCACAGAAGTCTTTATTCTTAGTCCCCATCTTCCGTCTGACCATAGCAAACCTCAGAATTGCTTTTTCAGCATCTCTCAGAGTCAAGTTCTGTGGGAAAAAGAAACAAGGAATGTCTCCCAGCAGTCCCTTCCCATTACTTGGAAATATTGAGATCCATCAAAGTTCTACTCCATCCCTTGGCTTTTTGGTCCCTGTCCTTGTTGCCCCCTTGGAAGCCAGCCATTCCCCCAGGGCACTCCACAAGCAGAGAGCAGCTACAGCCACTGTCCCCTCAAATCCCCAAGGCCACAGGGGAGACAAGTCCCTCTGCTTGGGATGAGTCTTGATCTTATCTCAGCCATGTGCTTTAGAAAGAAACAGGCAGTTTTTTACAAAAAAATGAAGTATCTGTCTAGTACTGAAGCCCAATAACATTCTACAAATTAAGCGAACACAGACCCTTCAACATTCTTCCTATGCCAAACTTCTGGAGAAGTAACAAATCTCTCTGAAAGCTTTGACAACACCTCAAGGGGTCCCAAAAATTTTGCATAAACCAACCAATGGGCAAGGGTTCATAGAACACTGGGAACTGAAGAAAGAATCCAAATTTACAATTAAAACAAGAAAACTGGTCATGTACTGTAATTAAAAGTTTCAAGTAAGCTATTTTTTTTTAAATGGTAGACACAATAAAAAGTGCATTAAATACATGTCATGATAGAGAATAGACAACCTCATTTAATATTTTAGCACCCTTTCTCATAAAACTACTATTTTATTATTTATAACATGAATGTATTTTCAAGACATGTTTCATAACCCTGTACTTGGAGTTCCACTTTATAACCCAACCTATAAACCAGCAGTTTAATCCCAAGAAATTACATAAATAGATTGGAATAAGAAAAACCACATTGATTACCTGGATGAATCTATCCTTGAGAATATACCAGACACAGCAGAGAGATACTAAATTAATAAATAAATTTAAAGAATCAAATATAAAAAAAAATAAACTAGAGGGGAAAAAATAATGAAGAGCAGAGTTTGTGGGAAAAAGAGAGCAGGGAAAACAAAAAAAAAACCAGAATCCTGAAAACAGATAGTACATAACACAGTTTGCCTCAAAAACATTTTTTCTTAGTTTGGTTTTTTGGCATGTTTTTGTTAGTTTGATCTGAAGCATCTCACTTTAGACCAAAATACCATCTCAATTCTTAGTCCAAACATTTCAAGAAGTTTTAGACACATTTTTGTCCACTCTGAATGCAGCCCCTCTAATCTCTTGTTTCCATGGCTGAGATTTGTGAGCAGGTCACTGTTTAGAACAAAAGGTTCAAATAAGCTGCAGTAAGCAGAGTAGCCTAAAATCCCATCTTGGGCCTGAAGATTTAATCACCAGTAAGGGAGGAAGAAGGGATGGCGGCTTCCCCCAGGATAAGGGGATGGAAGTGCTGCATAGCCATGATGTAAAGTAATGTACAAGGCAAAAGCTTTTCTTCTTACCTGTGTGAAATACTGCACTTGTTGAACCTGACTTAGCCATCCCCACAAGATGTTTCACATTCTGTATTCTGAACTGCCTCCCCAGTGACCTCCGGGAGGGGAGATTTCACAGCAGCAATCCAATTCACCAGAGATGAAAGCCTCAATAGGACAGTGAAGGCAACGAGCAGAAGTTATAGCTCTATCTCTGAGAAGACAAACACTGCTTGTCAATGCCACCTAAGAGCTCAATATCACACATGGAACCTGCAGAAGCCCTGCACTGCAAACTGATTTGTGTCCTTAAGTGCATGTCTGCACAGCTCTGGGCAGCTTGGGAGGGCTCAAAGCCGGGAGTCCTAAAACAGCCACAGAAACACTGCAGCTGCCTTATGGAAAACTCCACCTGGTCCTGTTTTACTGAGATGTAAAATAAACCTCAGGAACACGAGCTGGTGAGGAACCTAAACCAGCTTCTGATACTCAGGGTGTCTTATTCAGCAGCAGCATGAGCATGTCCGCAGTGCACTGCAATCCTATAAAATAATCTGTTAATAAGGAAAGGTGCAACCCTTGCCACAGTTCCTACTCACTTCCGTTTCAGTAGGCCAAGTTTCTAACTAACTTTGTGCTCTTTCCTGCTAATGGTTTATGCAAGTCATCTTAATATGACAATGGACTACCAAAAAAGCTCCAAAGGAGATGGATTTAAAAAGCAAATAACTCCTGCCATCCCTTCTCTTCCTCCTTTCTTCCCTCTTCCTCACTCTGCTTTGCACAGAAAAAAAGCTTTTCATCAAATCATCTTTTAATGAGAAATATACTAAAAGGCACTGGGACTGTTCCTGTGAAACAGCCCTTTTTGGACTGTAATGGACTATTTAGGAGTGTTATGCTTTACTGATGCACTTAGCACACAGTTAAGTTTCAGTTGCTTATTATATCCTGTTGAAAATAATGACTCACTGAGCTGCTTAATTTAGAGCTTGGCCTACCAGGTTCTTCTCTCTTTTTTCATTCAGAAGAAATTAATCAAAAGTTCTAGGTAATCATTCCTCATTGCCCTAACTTGAAAAATAATTTGAGATCTCTTATTCAATAATTTGTAACTTGCTACAAGTTAAAGATACATCATTCTAAAGCATATAAGGCAAATGTGGTCCTAATCAGTAAGAAGGACAAATCTTCCCAGGAATTTGAGATCAAAATATACGTTGTATAGAGTGTCTGACACTTTCAGAAATTACTTATGCAGTGCACACCTCTGCATTCCATTTTTGTGTATCTCTGTGGTATAATACTGGGTACAGGGAAATGCTTTATAAAAATGAAAATGCAATTGTCTGACCAATAAAAGGTATTCCTGTATGTAATCCCAGTAATAGATTTTTAAACCCTTAGCACTGCTGCAGTATTATGTATTCATAGTTATTATCTTGTCCACTTCCAAATCCTGAAAGGTTAGATTGTTTAAAGATTTGTTAGCTGTGAAATACTTAAAAAAAGCAAAGTATTAAGCTCAAAGTTAATTGAAAAATAGCATTTTATCAGATTCTCCTTTGATATTATCTTGTAATGATTGTACTTAAGGTACTCACAATACTTCAATAAATAGAGAAATTAAAAATATAACATCTTTAGGGCTTTTCAGAGAATGTGGTTGTTAACAATTTATACTGCTTTTTTTTAACTATTATTTTCTTATATTTCCCACAATGCTTCACATCAGAAGCAAACAGAAACTGAATGATTACCCCAAAGTGTGCTAGATGAACTGGAAAAAGTCTATTCAAACAAAGCTCATTAGTTTTGATACCTCCAGGGCTATGACAAATTAAGCGGCTGGTGAATATGCTTGCAGACAAAAGGATGATGCAAAATCTGGGGCTTGTGCTAGGCATTGTGTCAATAAATTCTACTGGAAAAGGTAAAAATTACAATTGAAGCTAAAATGGAATCCCTTTAAGGAGCATGTAGAGAATAGATCATGCCTTTTCTTAAGTACATTTATGAATGATGGTGCTATAAATAATAAAGGATTGCTTACTGGCTACCTTGAATGTACACTCTGATGGTCAGTCCTGACCTCTGAAAACTTTTCCTCCAGAGCTGGTAAAGAATATGCAGAGAGTTTAGGCAGACTCTGAATTGCTTTGCTATATTTAAAATTTAACTGCGCCACAGCCACCACAGTTTGTACCACGTGTTCCAACACCCTCTCCTGAACTGAGAGCAGCCACCACCCAACTTGTGACTGCACCTTTGGAGTGCAAACACCACAAGTGGTCACAGAACGCCCTGGTGTGTTCAGCCCTGCTCCTGCAGAACAGCTCTCTGAACCACACACCACCACAGGCCCAGGGGATCGGCTCAGAAAGCTCATCAAAGAGAGCAAATCCATTCCTGGAGCAGCAGATGACTTCCCTGTGCCACCCCTGAGCCATCCTGGTGGTGTGACGTGGGTCTGCTCTTTGTGGGGCTTACACTGGACATGTTCTGAGTCCAGGTGGGGAGCTGGAATGGCAGCACTAAACCCAAGAGCCTCGAAGGCACTGGGAGCTTAACCTTGCTGCCTGTCAGCTTCCGCTGGCTTTAATGAGAACAGGCCTGGAACTTTGCTGAGTTACAATTAATTCCCAGAATTTGCCCCTTAATCACCAAAGCCCTTTCTGACGCCAGCCTTGCTCCTCTCACACACTTGTTTGCTACTCCCAGCTGTGAGGACTGAGCCATTATGTGGGGGCTGTGACATGAAATTGTCAACCATTCACATCCTTAATTTTGCTGATCTCATGCCATACCTGCTCCTTTAAAGCCAGACAGGATTTGATCTACACAGCAAAGTTTTTCATGTTTCAAATGATCAGGAGCTGACCTATGACAGAAGCCATATTTCTACATGCTGGAGTTAGCAATTCACACCTGCAGAATAGTCCATATCTTGAAGTTGCTACAGAATTTGAGCTGGTGGCTACAGAATTTGAGCTGGTGGCTACAGAATTTGAGCTGGTGGCTGGATTCACCTCCTTCTGTGCCACCAGGAATTCAATTCAATTCATTAGTTCACAGCCTAACTAATGCAGGTTGCCACTGAAAGCAGATTATTGCTTTTGAAATTCGCTTTGCCATTTGATGAAGCCTCATTTTGCAAGCTTCTGGAGAACACCACAGAACTCCCTTTCATATCTGATGGATTATCAAAGAGCGTATTTGACCAAACAGGCCAATCTTGCCTTCCATGAACTCAGTGAGACCCTGTTACCCCAAGGGAAAGTAAACAATTCCTCTATGCTTCTGTTCTTTATTTTGGAGACAACATAATTTTGGAGATGCCTTTGAATTTTTAAAAAAATTCATTAACAAATTATTTAAATAAAAAAAACTGATTGAAAATACCACTGATCTAAATTATTACCAGAAAGATTTCTTAAAATTAGCAAAATATACATCAGTATTTTTCCAGTACTCATAGGTCTCATTAAAATATATCTATATTTCCACATTTAAGGTAAATTCTGTTACTTAAAATCAGTTTTAAAAGATAGGATATCTCCCTATGTAGCATAGATTCCAAAGGAAAGAATTAATCCACTAACAAGCATTATAGACCATTTTTTCTGCCAGAAACTAAACAGGAACTTACACTGACAGCTTTTTGCACATATGAACACATTCCAGGTATCAAAACAATTACCTGGGGATGTGGATTGTAGGGAAGGGGGGGAAAAAATCAGCATCCATTTCTCAATCAATGAGAAGTCAGCTCTGTGTACCGTAACTATTGGTTTCAAAATTGTAGTTGAAAAAAGTTTTCCAGCTGGTAGGGGTGGCAACAGCAAGGGATGAAACGACCTGCAGGGAGCCTGTTGGTTTTACTTGACTCAGTAAGGAGGAGCGGCAGCAGAGCCATCCAGAGGTGGGCCCTGACACAGTCAGGCTGGCAGGGCACTGCTGGCCTTTGGGACAGCAGCTGGGGGCAGGAGAATTGCCCACATACCTGCGACTGACTCAAAAGGCCTTGAGGAAGAGGTGTGTCGTGGCAAATTCAGCAGCAGCCTCCAGAACCCAGAATTTCCGCTGCAGCTTTCCACTTCCCCAGAGGAGCACCCTGTGGCCAGGGTTCCATTTGCAAATAAACCCATGGCACTCTCTGCCCAGTGTCACTGCCACTCCCCTCGTTTGTGTGCAGAGAAAGGAAGTACCTCTCCTCTGGATTCAGCAGAAATCATGCATTTTATGGGTAATAAAAGGAATCCTTGTCAGTAAAAGACCAGGTTAAAGGAAACACAAAGCTCTCCATCACAGAACAAGAGTGTTCCTCAACCAGCTTTTCTCAATTTGTGCAGCTTTAGCTAGGGCTACATCATGCCATCAGCAACAGGACTTTAATCCAAATCTGATGTGGGGAGGAATGAAGCAAGGGGTGATTTCTGGGGCAGCATTACTGCTGTGCAGCTCGGAGGCATGGCTGTGTTTTCCAGCTGTGCTCCAGCCCCAAGCACTCTCCCAACACCACTGTCCTGTCACAAGTTGTCACCCTCTCTTGCTTGTGTCCCTGAGAGCTTTGCAAATCAGGGAGTATCTGTCCTGTAGGACTTTGCAAAGTAACTTTAACAGGCAACCCACAGGATAAAACTTTAACCACTAATATAGGAAGCAACATAAGTTACCTCAAAAATCCCCAAATATCGAAGTATTCCACAATTACTTGAGTCAGAATTACTTGCAACTTAACTATATTAGGATTAATATAATAGACACATGTACCTGTGAAGACGGAAGAATAGAAAAACCATGCCACACTTTTTAGTTCTACTTTAGGATTAGAAACCAAGAACTATAGATATAAAAATTAAATGGCTAAATACAAGCTTCTTGATTTCCATAAATGCCAAATACAACTTTGGTTCCTCTCAAAATCAAAGTCAGATTTAAAACCTCTGAAGATTACTAAGCTGGACAAAATCTTTATACTGGAAGCAGAAATAACAAATTCTAGTTCCCTAGAGCTCAAAGCACAAAAAAAGTACAATACTTCAGGGTGGAGAGGTATCAAAAAATTTATTCTAGTCTCAAAAGACTACATTGTAAAAAAAAAAAGAAATCAACCCGCCGAGGGTCTGGGTTTCTGACCTCCTATCCTAGAGACACACTCTCATTATGAACACAAAATAATGTTTTGTTCCCCACTTGTTTTGCAAAGAATCTGGAATCTGAAAGTGAGGCTGGGATCCTTTTCCTGTGCCCATTGTCACCACTCTTAGAGGTTTTCCAGTCCAACTTCAGCCTCCAGAGCACCCAATGTCAAAATCTTCATAATATGCCCTGACCTGACTGCAGCCTTGGAAGTGTCATCGAACTTGCCCAATCCTGATTCCTTGGAGCTGCAATCAAGGTCCTGAACACTTGACCTGCCTGTGCATTAGGGATTTTTTTTCCAGGACAAAAGGATATATTTTCAGTTTGAAACACATACCTCTTCTTTGAATGAAGGAAAAATTCGGCTTCATTCACTCTTACAAGTAAAAACTTGGTTTGCCATTTTCTCTACCCTCATTTTTAGGTCTTTGCTCCTCTCAAAAAAAAATTTTGTTAGTTCTAGCAGATACTTATCAAGGGCTGATCTATTGAGACATTTGTTCAAGTATAATAAGATAATTCTCACAGTCCAAAAAAACCCCAAAAACCTCAAGGTTTGTCTGTTGTTCACCTTGTCTCAGACAGCTCCGACTCCCAATCAAGAAAAAACACTTCCTCCTCTATAAACAATTTAAATAAACCTAGACTTTAACCCTGAAAGCTTCCAGATCACAGAAGTTGGGAAGTTCCATTGCAGCTCTTAATTCTGCACTGTCTCACCCAGGAAGGTGCATTGCAATCATTTCTCTCTATTCTAAAAGGACTAAGAAGAGTTGACCTGCTGAGATTTAAGCCTGTAGTTTTAGTTCCAATATACAGAACAGAGTTCTGTCACAGAACTATAAGGAAAGATATCTGAGGACTTTGGAATTCTGAGACATCATCTGTCTCTCCAAATCAGACTTTTGGTTATCCACATCCTACTGAGTGGAGCTACCACTTCTACATCTATTGTGCAGTTCCTTTCTTATCGTATTTCATTCTTCCAAACTCCATTGTCAGCCACTTCATTATCTTCATTATAATCACTGTCAAGAATGAAAGGCATGAAAGGCTTCAACTAACATCTTCCTAAACCAGCCCCTTTTGTGGTTTGCAAGTTGTTGTGATCTCACATACCAGATCTAGGCTCAAGCAGTGAAATATCAAGAGCGTAATTCTTGCAAATTTTTGAGTATCATAAATTCTTACTGTGCATATCATCCAGACTGTTATGATGTTACTTCTGCCTTTTGATATGGCAATCAACAAACGTTTATATCCACTTGTATAAGAGACATGAATAAAAGATGAAAGACAAATACAACAACACAGATATAAAAGTAGATCTGATACATATAAGTACTTAGGGTATAAAGTATATATATTTTTTCTATATCATTCTGCCTAGTCCATTCAATCAAAGACAAAATCCAGTTGAAGGAGTGACTTCATCAATTTTCCCCAAGACTTATTTATCATCAGAACTGAATTAAAGAAGGTCTCTCTTTTTTTAATCTCAAAGTGATTTATGGCAATATTTCAGGCTCCTAATCAAAAAGCACTCTCAAACTTTTGGGGACACAAGACCATTTCACTGGAAAGGTAACGACGTTGTCACAAGCAAAGTTACAGGACATCAGAGTCACAGCAAGGCTCTCTTGTGCCTCCAGCCCCTTCTCCTGCTCTGCCCCTTCAGCTCTGGGAAACACAGCCCAGAGCAGCAGCAAAGGTGCTGGAGAGCAAACCCTCCACACACACAGAGCTCTGCAACCCTTCCCAACAGACAGAGCACAGCCCACCAAAAGGCAGCTCGGTGGTTCCTGAACTAGGAACAAAAGCCATCAGGACCACACCATCCCACAATTCTTACCTAATAAAGTTAAATATATAATTTTAAATTAAATATTTTTTAAGCTGTTTGCATAACTGTGAAATAAAAACACATTTTAGCAAGAGGATGTTCGATGCAAAAAAACTCAAAAATTTTGACTTTAAGGAATGTTATTTCTGATGAAGAACAACAGGAAAAAAAAAAGCCAAATGCAAAAGTGAGGTTTCCCCGTACCACTACCAAGGCTCTTTCTGAATAACCTAGGGAAGTTTACAAATCTCAGCAGGAAAAAAATATATTCCACTACAGAAGGAAGCCACACTGTTTGGCTAGAAATTATGAGATATCCATTTGTTACACTCTCATGCCAGGCAGATCTGTCTTCAGACAGTTCTCGCACAATCTGAGTTGCTGAACAAAGATAAAATGGCATGAAAACTCCTCCTACAGGCATCACAACCGAAGTTCACCTTCACACTGATGACACTTTTGTTTTCTTTTTTCAAAACCACATAAAGATAACGTCATCTCTTCTGATACTGCCAATTCAAAACAGGACTTGCTGGAGAATTGCAGACTAGAGACCTGCCAGATAACGCTGATACTGCTGATTTTTCTCTCAGAAGTTCTTCACATGAATAAAGATTATTGTTTTTTAAATGGAGACTAAGTATTAATACTGGAAGAGTTCTGAGAGGGGAGAAAAAACAAAAAAAAACCCCAAAGAATAAATGCTTATATTTCTCCCATAAAAAGAACAATTTTGTCAAGATCTTCCTTTTCACTCTTTGCCCATCATGAAAAACAAAGAGAAATCCTAAACCCAGGACATGGTGACCTCTGATAGCCATTAATCTTAGGTGGAAGCTGTGACTTCCGTCTTGAAAAAATATCTTAAATTACTTTTGACTATTCACATTCAAAATGTTGATACTAAATAAACAGTAATATTCTCTAGATACATACTTTTAGACACTGTGTGGTGCACAACAGAAATTTAAGATGAATATCTCCAAACTTCCATGAGACCCTTCATTTCCCTTTCACCTCCCCCTGAGCACCTTGCCCAGGTTGGCCCCAATTTCCACACCTTGAGGAAACCTGGCTACACCAGGGTGGGACAACACCAGGGGACAAACAACACTGCCCGGAGGAGCTGCTGACCATCTCATGTGCCCTCAGAAGAATAAAAGGCTGAAAATGACACAGCAGGTATAAGAGATGCACTGGTCCAAATCCATTTGCTCCACTCTGACAATTAGAATGATAAAATAAAACTCATTTTTTCAAGCTCCTTAAGCAAGGAATTTTACATATGAGGCTACCTGCCTAACACACTGGGTCCTGCTTCAGGCACTGTGGCACAAAATAATTAAGTGAATAGACCCTTAAATAACACAGATGATAGAAATACACAATAGAATTACTTTGGTATATTTGGCAAAAAAAAAAAATCTATTAATCAACAGCTTTAAAATGCAACTGCCATTACTAAACTCAAGAGGTCTTCAAATAACCTGCAGACCAGCAGTGAAAAACATGAAACATCCTGCTTCAACAAGAACAAGGTGAATGAAACAATTAAAATGAGCTCTTGCTTCACTCTGACTGCTGGGAGAACCTTAAAAGCAATGAACATATGTGGCACTTTAAAACCTACATATGAAATAGCAAATTCATGTGAAAGTCCCCTTGTAAGAGAAATAAACTTTTTGATATAATTTCCTACACTACTCAACCCAATGGATAAAATCTCTTTAAAATGTCATGTTTGCAAATCCTCCTGGACAGGACTAAGTCCTTAGTTTGCATCTGAACTAAGATACAATGGCAGAATTTGTCCTTTTGTGACTGCATTCTTCAGGTTCCTCAAACTGGAAATCCTTAGAGCATCTAAATTCATTTGTGACAGGAGCATTCACTTCCTTCCTAACTCTCATCTGAGCAGTGCAGCTCGACTTGGCACCCACACCACCTACCTTGCCTCAGTTTTCATCCACCTGGGTCAGTGACAGAGTTATGTAAAGTCCCTGTGCTTGGCTTGGGGCCCTGTTATTACCCAGGGAAGATACTCCATACAGCCTCCTAGTGTCACAAAAACACCAACCAAACCAACCCAACCCACACAAGAGCATTTCCTTGCTTTAAAATAACGGCTCAGATTTTGAAAAGTTTCTTTTACTGGGGAAAGTACCAATATTTTTAATTATTTTTCCGTATTTAGGCATCTCTTCCCTAATTTATTTCCCACACTTCATTCTGTCAAAGGCACATCAATCTTGTTTTGAGGTGAAACATATTGCTGGTGATTTCCAATTAACGGTTTCATCGGGAGTAAAATGAGCTTTCAGGGCTCAAATGTGACAACTTCTTGAAAAAATACACTTTGCTTTGTCCCAGGGTAGTTTTTTCTCAACAACATTTCAGTCAAACATAAAAAAAGCTGTGTAAGGACAGAGTGAAAAGCGGGTGAGCCAATGCATGCTCAGGCTGAGATACAGATTTAAGTTCTGACTTGAGGACCTCCGGAAAGATGAGAAACCAGGAGGAAAAAGACTAGCCCAAGTCCGTGACATTTATCATTCCATATTTCATCCACTGACTGGCATTTTTTCACTGGCCTCTTTAGGAAATAGGGTAACTGTTGTTATTATTTCCAGCCCTTTTTACTACAGTTTCATTAAAGAAACCTGGTTTCCAGCAACTTTTTCAAACTTTCTCTATCACTATAATGATTATGACCACAGATAATCTGAAAGAAATTTTAAACAACCTCTTTATTCCTGAGAAACCTTTGCCCATCTCAAAGGCATCTTGTAATTTGCAATAAGAGTCTTTTTATTTTCAACTGACCTCTTAGACTTGGAACAATGTAAAACTCAGCCTCTGTTTAGTATTACACTGCTATGGTAACCTTAAAAAAGGGCATTGCAAAAGAGTATCACACTGTAGTAATAAACTACAGCTCATGTTTATGGCGTGTTTAAACAGAATTGCCTTAAACCCCTTTTTAAACGGGGAAAGGGGAAACAGGAGTAACCCTAGGATTACATTATTAACTGCTATTGAAGCCTCCTGTAGAGAAGATGAGTAGATTAATACCCCAATGGTATTAATCTTTTAAAGGAGTTTGAAGATTCACAAACTCCCATTTTAAGTCTGGCTATTGATGTATGTGCAAGTGATTTCTGTTTCGCCATTTTACTTCTTTGTCTGCTGGTCTACACTGTCATCATTGCTACTATGCAGATTTTGGCTCAAATGATACAGATTTGACCAGAAGAGCAGAAAGTTTCTAACACTGGTGCAAACTTACCTTAATAAAAACAATGCATAAATCAATTTAAAAAAATAAATTTAAAAGAATTGAGTGGGAATACTTCCACAAACCTGGCTTTTCTCAAGTTAACAGCATGATCTTTAAAACTGTGGTCCATGTATTCCCCACTTTGATGTGAACGTTTTTCCCAAGGATAGGACACTACACTACACAAATCCCAAGGATTTGACACTACAAATTCTAGTCTAGAGGGGAAATAAGGTAAATGCATATGCCCTTAGAACCATCTAAAGCTTTTTGTACTCTACATAACTCACAATTTAAACTGCACATGTGCACAGAGTCATAATCCATCTTTCATTTAAATTGTCAATACCTGAAGTTTCTCACTTCAGGAATATAAAAGTTCTCAGTAATTTCACTGGGTAAAAGGGTCTGGCAGTTGCAGAGACCACCATGGGAATCTTAGTTCAAGTTTTGTTTGGATTTTTTGGTTGTGGGGTTTTAAATGTCTGTGCTGCCAGGAATTTAAGTCAGAAAAGATACATCAGACAATCTTGCTTCCAATCTGTTAAATATTTGTCCCATTGAGGTTACATAAAGTTACTCTGAATGGATTTCTTTTCCCTCCACCCAGTCCAAGCTACATTTAAATAAATGCTTCATGACTGAACTCCTGTCCCAGGTTACACAAGTTGCACATTGTTCTCTCCAAGCGTTTTTCAGCCTCAGCAATGCTGTGTACACTACTGAGCAGCCTCAAGCAGCTCTGAGTTGAGAAACACCACCGAGGAAGCAAATTGTGTCACAGGCAGTGACAATGACAGCACAACAAGGGTTTTCTGCATCGTGTGGATGCACAAAGTTTTCAAACTCTGTCTGCTATTGCTACAAGCTCACCTCCTTTCTGCTCAGCAATACAGCTGGAAATGCTGTTTTTGAAACTAGAGAAGCCTTTTCTCGGAAAAAAAAAAAAATCTGGAAGCTGTAGCACAGCATTTTGTGCAGCATTTGCACGTTCGGAATACAAGGGAGATGTGCCAGCCTTGCTGCAGTACTGGAAATTTATTGGCATGCCCTGGACCAACTGTGTTGATCCTATTTGCTTTGGAGAGAAAGAGAAGGAATAATAATAGAAAGAGTAGTAATAATAATTAAGATTCAAGCAATCGAATGAGGGATGCTACGTTTAATGAAATTTCACCTCATCCAAATGGATTAACTCACTGCACAGGAGAAGTTCTCTTTCAGGTCAGCATACACTTATTTACACAATCTATTAATGTATACCTTTAAACCTGAAGCCATTTTCGGTGCAAATATAATAGAAAATACAATTCTTTGGTTCAGTGATTCTGATGTTTTTTCTCTTACTTAAATAACCATGACTTACAGCCCACTTTTTTAGATATGGATATATATTATAAATATGGAAGAATAAATGTGGTACAGCAATCCAAAATCATACCCACTGGCTAATGTAACAAAAGTTTAGGTGTGTTTGGTTTAGTTTCAACAAAAAAAAAATTAAAAACTCAGAAATATATATTCCAAGACTATACAAAAGAATCCAATTTCTATTGATGAGTCAGAAGTTAAACATTTCTATATTTTTATGCAGAAAGACTAAAAATTTTTTGGTGTTTATTTGGGTTTTTTAAAATCCTTTGGCATTATCCCCTTTCGGCTAGGTAGTGGAATACCTTACTGGCATCAAAGGACCTTTACTAGTAGAAATTATTTCCCTTTGGTATCCAGAAGTGATATTAGATACAAGTATCACTGTATATTTCTGTGCAGGCATCTACTCTAGAAAATTTACTCTCTGTTCCAGGTATAATTTCTAATATAAACTGCTCACATTCACTCAGACTCCTTAAGCTGCTGCAGAAATAAAATGACACTTTACCCAAACGCATCAGAAAATTCAAAATTTACCAATATTTTTGCACTCCTACGCCCCTAGCACCTAACCATAATCTTTTAATGAACATATAACGCAGATGTATTTCTCCCACAACAACTCCAATTACTACTAATAATGTCTTTTCAATTAGATAAAAAGCTGTCATATTTTAAATATAAGGTAGATTTTCTCCTCCTATTTCCATTAATTTTTTTCCCCAACAGCTTTCGTTCTTGTAAAGTTTGTAACACTGTAACCTCTGTCCAATAGGAATGAACCTTATCTCTGGTCTAAATCAGTGTAAATCATTGTTTGTTAATAACAAAACTCAGCTCTTACATGTAAGTGCATAAAAGGAGCTCTATTTAGCAGCAGCTGCTGTGATTTTAGCTGCAGGTTTCATACTTTCTTCATAAGCGTCACCAGAAGAAACAGAAGGCAATAAATTCAGAGCTCAAACTCTGGTTCAAGGTGTTTGAGCAGATGATCACACACACAGATGATCCCTCACTATTCATTACTTTTAAGTGTACAAGTTTTCCCAAAAGCACATTTAGGTAATTCACTCAATCATGGCCTATTATTTGCAAGAGGTATTTCAAGAAAGTTCAGGAAATTTTACTGACGTTACCATGACATACATTTTTAGACTCATGTTTAGAGGCTAAAGTTAGGTTCTAAGTCCATAATTAGACATCAAAATAGAGCTGTGAAACCTTACAAATGTTTAGGATACACTCAGACTTTACATTACAGCTTCAAAGGAACTTCAGCTTATATTTAAAGTACTGCAGGGTCCAGCTGGGGCCCTTGCTGGCTGCCCTCTCTTTTTCAGCCCATTATGGCAGGAAAGCTGAGGGCAGCAGCTCAGCACAGCAATTCCATGGGAATGGCTGGTGCAAGGATCTCACCATCACTCCACTCAGAGGTTTCTGTCTCCTGCATTTCATGCCACCTGCATTTGTGCCTGAGTAACACAATTTTTTTCCTAATCTCACCAATACTTTTGTCTTCATAACTTGTCAAATGGAAAAAGCACAAAGCACTCCAGCAATAAAAAAAACCCACAAATTCTCTGAAGAGTTTCACGTTAAGTGTGAAGAGCAGCTAAAATTGAGCAGTAATGCAACTGCCTATGGCTATTCAAACAACAAAGCAGCCGAGCTCCACGGATGGCAGTGACATGCCAGGGGCAGCAAAAAGGGAGTTCTCAGTAATCATTAAAAAGCCATGTAATGCAATGCTAAAATTACCCTCCTCCTCCCCTACTCCTGGCCATTCTGCATTCAGTGGGTGCTCTATTAACAGAGCAATTAGCTGGAGCTGCCAGGTATGGCAAACAACCAGCCCTTTGCAATCCTTTGTGGATGGCATTAATCACGAGCAGTAACCACCATGGTTTGCTCTGACTTCCCTGACCTAGAGATTAGACCCAGAAGTAATGCTTCTGATATGAAGGACAGGATTGATCTAATTTAAATTGCCATTATTTCAGGGTGGAACATCCAAGTGTCAGCCAACAGAACTCCACACAGGTCCATGGAGAGCAGTGGGTGTCACCTGTTCAGACATTTGCTATGGGCAAGGCTCCTGTCTCCCTATTCCCCTACAAATGTTTCCTCGAAGCCAAGACCCAGTAGAAAAGGCAATATCTAAATATCTATATCCTGCTCTGGGTCTGAGCTATAAACCAAGCTATATTTTAATGCTAAAATATTATACTTTTATTTATTTCATTAATGCTCACCCAAACAGGTTCTGAACTCAACTCCAGTGTGATAAATTCTCATTATTCCATGTTTACACCATTTATGACCCACTGTGCCTACAGAATGAAGTAAGTCCAAGCCCGTTCAGATAACACTCCTAAGGTATCTCATTTTCATATAGTTCAGGTGGAATATCTCCTTAGTTTGCATTACATGTTCAGGTGGAATATCTCCTTAGTTTGCATTATATGCTGTGTATTTTACCCAAAGACATATTGTACACAGTCATTAAGTGAAATGCCACAAACACTAATATCTAGACTACAATATATAGGGAGACAAAAACATGCTAAACTAAAGGAAAAAATATTCCAGGCTGTGAAGTGTAACAAAAAAGGCCCACGATGACAGTTTCATCTGAAAATAGCAGACTGAGACACATTAAAATTGGTTTATTGTCTCCCTAATGAGGCAATGTATGTAAAGCCCCAAATACTCTATAATCAAAGTTACCAGCTAGTGTAAGCTTTGAAAAATGAGAAGCAAATCTATAGCTGATAATTAACAGCTTCCTTCATTGGTGACTACACAGGAAGGAGAAGGGTGTTTTTACTGCTGCTCTTCTCTGCTTTAGTGCACGATGCTGCCCTAGTGTGGTCTGAACCCCAGAAGACAGAAATTCCTCAGAACACAGGAACTGCTTTATTTTTTCCCCAAAACTCTTGAGAGCTGCAGTCAGGAAGGCCTACGTTTGTACCCTAAAACTCTAATGTCATTTCTTTAGTTAGACAGAATTAGAATAATTTGTAAAATTAGAACAGATCATAAGGTTCCAAGGTTATCTGTAGTGTCATGAAGACAACCAAGTTTTTTCTTATCAGAGTCTGTTTCCCCAGGCTAAGTATAACTCATCCTCATGCAAACATAAATCCTTAAATAGTGCTTATCACACCTTAATAGCAGGAAAAAAACCCACAGGCAAAAAGCCCCACACCACCAAATATTTGTAATCTACCCACAGAATCTATTCAATAATGAGAGGGTGAATCTAAGCTAAACAGCTCCACTACCTTATTCTAATTCTTCCCAATTCCAAACAGAGGCTTATAGACACGTTTTTCTGACCACACTGGAAAAACTAAGAGTAATGATGACTTTTCCAGCTAAGCTTGCAGAAGCTACAATACTCGGGTACAGGATAAGACCACCTAGAGGACAGAACTTGCAGAGATTTTATCTGGAGCCCGCTGCTTCCTCCTCAAGGACACCACAACACAATCACCAGGACTCCATTCTCCTGCCAGGCTGTTACCTCCAGAGCATCCCTTCATTCAAATCAGCTATCAATACTTCAAGTGTTATCAATGTTCTCTGAATGTTCTCACAGCCTCAAAATCATACATGAACCTACCAAATTAACCAAAACATGGGGAAGAGGACATGAGCCACTGATTAAATTAACTATGGGGTATTTTTTCCCCTAAGACCCAAAAGTTTTTAAAAATCCAGAATTATCTCTGGCTGTATATTCCCAGCTGGATATACTCACTGCTGTGAGGGGTTTTATACTTTGCCTTAAAACACCTCACATTTAAACTAGGTTTGCAAAAGTGCCTACATGCAAATCAAAATACTACTTACTCATTTGCCCAGGGCAATAATTATATTTTATAAACTTGTCAAATATCCTTTGTTTCTTAATCAATCTTCAGGGCCTCTGGCAGACAAGCAGGTTTTGTGACTTCTAAAAGTAAAATTTCAGGACTATTTTTAAACATTTATATAAAAGAATATGCATGGTCGTATCCACTGAGTATTTCAAGGCTCCAATGAAAACTCTAAAGCACTAATAGATAGCACAGAAAACTTAAATACAAATCCACCAAATCCAAACCTGAAAATCATTGGGTGAACCACCAAATATTTGAATATCTACTAATAACAACCCTTTTGTTACTGATGAGAAGTAAATTAAATTCCAATACAAAAACTTATCCTGGAGAGCTAGTGTTTACTGAAGAAATAATAGCATTCCTATGCTTCTGACATGGAGACCTGTGTGATTTTGAGCTTTGGAAAGCACAAACTAGTTTAAAAAAGCCACATATTCAAAAAGAACTTGCACATCTCAGTTAAAATTCATATATCCAAATATATATTCAATCAATGCTGGATCCAGCCATTATTAACAGTAGAGAAAAAATTGTCTCTCATACTGTAGAACTGCATAGGATCAGTGGCTATTAATGCAGAGTTATAACCAAAGGATACCACACCTAAAACTCTGTCATCATGGATCCTCAGATATTTTCATATTCTGGACACTCTTTAATTGGTGATATCACCTCATGGATCTTCTCATCTGCACTTCCACCAAGCTCCCTCATGCTCATAATCCTGACTCACATCCATCACCATTTGGGAGCAAGTGTGCATCTTTCCAGGGCTTCAGAATTCCATCTGTCCTGCCTGAGATTTCCTGAAGTACAGATAAATTCCACTGAATAACACTGCAATATGGGGAATGTACACATTTAGAGCAGCATATGGAAAAGCAATATTTAAAAGTTCTTCTCATATATTAAAAATATACATGTGATTTAGAAACGAAAAAAATAAACTAAGGAGGAAAACATCATTAAACTACAAAAATCTATGGCAAAAGTTTAGGATTCAGATATAGGCATGGTTGGGTAGAATGTTCTGCAACAGTTTATTCCTTCAAGAGTATGTCCAAAGTACAGGAGACCATCTGTACAAGAAAATACGTATGGAATACACTCAGAAAACAAACAGAACACCCCATCCCTCCACCCCCTCCAGCTGGCCACTCTGGTTTCTTTTCCACACAAGGAATGAAGTTCTGGCTGGCAGCACAGAGTCCCCAGTGTGGTATTGGGCAGCTGATGCACAAACAATCAGCAGAAGGAACGGAACCTTTTCTGTCCTGTTTCCTGTGCATTCCTACTGCCTGCACTACACCTAAATCCAGTATTTAAATCCTGAGGTGGACAAACAGCTTCAATGCACATTCCATTCTTGGCTCTTCTGCAATGTTTGCAGAGCCACCCTCACAACCTTCCGTTCAGGCCATCCTTAGTTAATATTTGCCCTCTGTGAAAGAAACTTCGTTCTTCACACCCATCCTTTTGATGGAATCACAGAGTAACTGAGGTCGGAAAAAACCTCAGAGTCCCAGCTGAGCCCGATGCCCACCTTGTCCCCAGCCCAGAGCACTCGGTGCCACCTCCAGCCCTTCCTGGGACACCTCCAGGAATGGGCATTCCAACACACCCTTGGGCAGCCCGTTCCAATGCTTGACCACCCTCCCCATGAAGAATTTTCCCTGATATCCAATTCTAAACCTGCCCAGCCCAGCCTGAGGCCGTTCCCTCTCCTCCTGTCCCTGTTCCCTGGAGCAGAGCCCGACCCCCCGGCTGTCCCCTCCTGGCAGGGAGTTGTGCAGAGCCACAAGGTCCCCCCTGAGCCTCCTTTTCTCCAGGCTGAGCCCCTTTTCCAGCTCCCTCATCCCCCCCCGGGGCTCCAGAACCTTCCCTGGACACGCTCCAGCCCCTCAATGCATCTCTAGCCATGAGGGACTCAGAACAGGACAAAATCCTCAGGGTGTCTCACCAGTGCCAAGTATTTTGTGACAGAATATACAGACACACCCTTTACCCTGTTCAAATAAAGCATCTTTTCTAAAATTTTTTCCATCAACATACAATTTCCCCATTACCACATCTGTGGAATACTGAAGAGGACTCCCTCCCAAAGAGTTCAAATCAAGTACAATTTGTTTGGGGATTGTTTTTAAAACAATTTCTGGTTTCAAAGAAACCAAACCCTTCTGAACCATATTTTTTACCTGGATTTTCTAAATAAC
This sequence comes from Donacobius atricapilla, assembly GCA_013397315.1. Taxonomy (NCBI): domain Eukaryota; kingdom Metazoa; phylum Chordata; class Aves; order Passeriformes; family Mimidae; genus Donacobius; species Donacobius atricapilla. Next base: position 82,642 of record WBMY01003786.1, read on the forward strand.
ACAACGAGAAATCCTGATCAATAAACATTCTCTCAGGAGAACTTGTAAAACATTTTCCAAATTCATCCCCTGTTGTCATGGACTCAATTCTGAAAGAACATCATATTTAATAGACAGCTGGGAAAAGATATGCTGAAGAAAAAAATGAAAATCAAAAACACACAAACATATTAGAAGCACACAATCAAAAAAAAAACATTTTTATATTAGAAATCAATCTCTAGGGACTATTGCAATAAATGTTCAAACATCTGAAAATATAACACCACCATCTTCTAGGAAAACACCCTAATTTCTATTTTGTCTGTTCTGATGTCACCAAAAAAAAAAAAAAAATCAAACTTCATCTAAACTGGAAGTTTCATTCATTCAGCTTCATACTATTTTAAGTAGCAAATTTTTTTCTGGTGTTGTGTTTTGGGGGTGATCCAGTCACAGTTAACATTGCCAGGTAGCACTATCTCCAAAGCTGTAAAAACCTTTACTAGCACAAAGAAATTGCAAAGCAGGAAAAAGTTTAAATTATTGCAGAAATAAACCTAGAATATAAATGGTGCTATAAAACCCTACTTGTTTCAGCATTTTTTTTGTACTGCACTGTCACTATCATGTGGCAATCACAGGAAATCTATTCTTCAAGAACGAGCTCTTAGCCACTCTTGAAGAGCTAAAAATGCCTTTTTTCCAGATGGCCTAATGATAATGGCTTTTCACAGATCAGCTGCAAAAGTTGGTTGTTTTGTTCTCACTTCAGTTAAGTAAAATTCCAGAAATGCCACAGTCAAGTTAATCTCCAAGAAAACAGATATAATGAATACAGAACCAGGGGACTTGTGGAAACTGTGACTTCCCTGGAGTTGCTTTACTCAGTTGTGCACCCACCAAACCTCACGCTGTGAGGTCTCCGAGCTGCTGCAGCCTAAGGCAGGACCTCTTAGGAGCAGGACCAAGCCTAGACACGCACACACAGTGACCCCCATTGGGAGCATCGTTTTTATTATCTGACCATAAGCTCAGCATCTGCACTGAACCCAAGTTCTGCCCTGCAAAGGAGAACACGAGGAAAAGGAGCACTGGGCTTTAATTCCAGTTCAGTAATTGTGGTGCCAGCCTCTGAGCAGTGAAGGTGCTTCCCTACAGAACCCCAGGCAGAGGGCAGCTGCGGGAATTCAGACCAGCAAAGGCCTGAGCTCGGTGGTGCTCTCCCTCAGCAGAGATGAGACCAACACCAGCGTCTGCAGACCCGACTGCATTTCTCCAAAGAGAAGAGAACTAAAAAGGGCACTGGAGACAAGAAACCAGGATCATCAGAAGCATCAAAGCACAGGTCATAAATTGCCAGCTTCCAGAAATAGGGAGCACAAATTTGGGAAAATATAACCCTACTTGTGCTCTGCAGCCTCCACTTCTTCCCTGTAAATCCTTCAGTGGCCAATGCCACAAAAAGGACGGTGTCCTAGAAGGCTTTCGGTCTGCCGTGCAATAGTTGTTCAAATGATCATAAATCTGCAGGTGTGAGGGAGCACTGCAAAACTGGCTCCCACTTCAGGAAATTTCAGCTGGCCACGCTCCAAAATTAGCAAACTGAGGTCACTGGGTTTGATCTGCAGCACCACACTAGGTCCATAAGCCTTTAAAATACCCTCAGAGTACATTACATGCCTTGACAAGCATTTCTGCGCTCACATCTGTCCATTACAAATAAAGAACTCAAAAAAAACCCTCAGAGAGCCTTTGACTTCAACAGAAACAGTCCATCCTACTCGCACTTGGTAGGAAAATCTTATTGACTCTATAACAATAAATTGCATTTAGATAAAAACTGACTGAATTTTTTTTAAGCAGGAGCAACACCTACAGCAATAAGGAAGACTCAATACAGCAGTGGTTTAATGCATTTAAAAGACAAAACTCAAAATCCATTTTGTAAGCAAAAATTGAGACTTTTTTCTTATGTTCCAGAAAGCTTAACAATCTCCCACACACATTATTTTCAGTTCAAAGTTTCCAGTACTTTTAACAAAATAATTTTACTTGATTCTCATTCCATCAAATCACTAGCTTGCATAAGGAAGCAACTACATTTTCACCTGACTTAAAACACACTTATAGCTCAATATTTCAAGTCAGACATAGTAACGTTGTATAAACACAGTACAGAAAGCTAAAACTAACAGTCAGAATAACTGCTTAGAATATCTCAAGAACAAAAATTTAAAAACACAGCTTGCCATTCCTATTAATCCTTCTCTTTATATTGCGATTTTTGAAAGCTTTTTAACAAAAATAATCTAATAGAAATACCCAATCAGTGAAATACAAATTGTGTTTAATACATTTTAAAATACAGTCTGTACAGTCCTTAATGAGAAAATCCTATTCATACAAAATTTTAAAAACATGTAATGTGTTTTTTCCCCATCCAACCTGTTCACGTGCATATTTGCTTTTTTAAGTATAAAATCACATCACTTGTTTCTGATAGTTCTATCGTTAAGCACACTTTAAATGCCTGATACTAAGCATAGTCACACATAGGAAAAAGCGGAAGTAGAAATAAATTTCAGTTGGAAGATTCCTTCCCCAAAAACCAATTTTTTTTTTAAATAACCATTTATATAAATGAAATTAATATCTGAATATACTTGTAATACACCAGTATTTTCAATTAAAAAAAAAAAAAAGCAAAGGCAATATATTATACCAGACCCTAATCTAGGACAGGCTGAAGCTGTAAAAAAATCCTGGCAAAACGAAGAAAGAATAAAAGACGCTGAAAAATATCAGTTCTGCAAAGGCAAAAATCAGTTTGGAAGGACTTGGACCAAAGCAGCGTCCTCAGGAGGAGCGAGCTGGAGCACCCCAGTCCACCTGTGCAGCCCGAGAGCAGCAGCAGCTCCTCTCCAAAGACAAAGCAGGAGCCCCGGGTTCGAATTCAGTTTCTTCCTTGCAGCACATCACAAGTTGTCTGCTTTTGCTTGCCCCTCTCTCCTCCCAGAAATGTTATTTTAACTTCTCATCATAAAAAGATATGATTCCAATGTTTATACTATGAGCTACATTTATCTTTAAGAGCAAGATGTTGAGTTTAGCTCTAATGATGAAAAAAGCCTTTAAAAAAGGAAAACTCATCACAACTCATTATGTACTATAAAGGCCGCAATTTAAGGATTCTGTAACTCCAATGATAATCATTTTAAAGTAGATTTATAGCAGAAAATAGTTAGATACTTTTACTTCAGTTATAATTTTCCATTTTGTAATTTAACACTCCTTTAGTTTATATTTGCGCATTAAAAATATAGCTTGAGAAGTCCATCATTAAATACTTTTAATAAGTGCAATAAATAAATTTTACAGTGTGCATAAATCTAAGAACAAAACACAGCTTAAATTGTTAATCTTACACTTTTTCTCATTAATTGCAATACATAAACATATGTTTTATACAAAGATATTTGCCACAAAATAAGTATAATAAATACAGTTTACCACATGTATTAATCTTAATAGTTACAAGCTGTTAATCTTATATATTAGGTAATAATTTGCAATAAATAATTGTTTATTATCTTGATGTCTGCTTGTCTTGGGTTTTAGCAATATGCAATAAAGAAATGCAATTTTGAATAATTTGATTGTAAGACTGCTGGGAAAATACTGTAAGTTATAATTAGCTGAGGGAGGATTTTGTTCACTAGATGAACCATAGAGATATAGTTCAATAACAGAAACATGCATTATTGCTAACATAAATAATTTAAAAAGTTAACTTCCGTTTCAAGCAATAAGATTTTTTAAAGTTAAATGCAAATAAAATTTGTAAAATATTTCACATTCTTTACTTCTTTTATCATTTTGCATTCACTGAAAGCCACAACAAAAACCAGAGAAGCATTTCAGCCTCTTATGATTTTTGGCACAACCCACAAATATCTGTCTCCCACCATCAATATTTACCTGCTCCAAAGCAAATCATATTTCAGTATCAAACCATCTTCTGCCCATTTCTAGTATAACAATCCCTCATATTTACTAATCTTAATATTGTTTCTCTTACACAGAACAGGGAATAATTTTTCACAAATATTTGTTCATTATCTTAGTATTTTCTCACTTTAGAATTCAGTAACTTGAAATCAAGAAACACAATTTTGAATAATTCAGTTGCAAGACTGCTGGGGAAAGGGTAAATTCCAATTAGCTGAGCAATGACTCAGTTGCCTCAGAAAAGAGACTGGTGCTTCTTTTCAGTAACTTTAAAGGTTTCCTTTTCATCAAGTAAATGTTCTCTCAAATTAGGCGAAGAACTATAGTAAAGGTATTTCAAACACATACCTTCTACAGAAAAAAAAAAGGACAGACACCAAATTAAATATAGGTCCTGAAAGCCCAAGATGCTTGTGTTGGGCGTTAAAAACAGGATATATTGTGCATTGTCATGCAACAGGGTTTCGTACACTTTTTTTTTTTTTGCTTACATATCTAAGACAGATAAATAGAGAAATTCAACTGCCTGTAAAATATATGCCAAAAAAACAAGGTAAAACTTCTTGTGAAATCTAATCTGGAACTGCTTCCCATCTGTAAAGCATTACAATTGCAATCAATACAGTAGAAAAATAAAATCCATCAGATCACCATATTTCATAATGTTTGTTACCAAAGTTACTATACACATACCTCCAGTAGCCCTGAAAATAATAGTAATATTTGTCTACTGATAGATACTGCTACAAACACCAGTTTTTATAAAGAATTGCCATTTACTATTAAGAGGAGTCATGCATTTCTGAGTTTTATGACATGCAAATTCCTAACGCTCTAATACTGTAATAGCTGTCCCACCCATTCACCTGGTTCAGTTATGTAAACAAATTGCTTGCATTTTGCTTAAACGTCATCTAAAAATTATCAGTAAACCACCAGAATTTGCTGAGACAAGGAGAGAAACTTCTCATTGAATGATCAGAATCTGGTGCTTGTATATATCCCCACTCTAATCTGCAAAGATGTGGCAAATAATTCACCTTTCTAGAAATTTTAACTGCAACAAATGCTAAGGTATCGAACATTATAATGCAGTTTGATAAAGCTGCCAATGCTAAGATGCTGTAAAACAGTGGTGAAAGAAGAAATTATTTTTAGGTAACTTTTCACAAGGGCACTGATATGAAAAGATTTTAAGCTAACAAAATTCAGAAAAGTGCTGTTAAAATCAGAAAATATTATAGGCATGACAATTACAGGAGTTGAAACATGATGAAGACAACTAAGTCACAATAAGAAAAAAAACCAAAACAACCAGTCAAATTAAAACCTTACTCCCACTTGCCTTATTTACACGAATAATCCCATTGATTTTAATGGGACTACCTGAATAAATAAAGCATGGAAGAGAACAGGACGAACAGAGTGTGAGACCTATGACGGAATAAACTCAGAGACCCTTTGCACAATATTCAGGAAACATTTCCATCTAGAACTCAACTGGATACAACTACGTCAGGTGCTGAAATGAATTTGTACCCAGCACGTAACAGGAGAAAAGAAATCGGAATCCTCTGTTCGCTAAGGAGAAAAGGAAAATACCCTTAAAACAGAAGTGGGGTTTTTACATCAGATGAAAGGCGTTTGTTAGACAAAGAGCCGAAGAAGTCCGCTATTCAAATGAAACACCGTACTACAAAAACACAGCGAGACAGGCATTATTAGAGGCTTCACGGCAGATGGAAAAGCTACTTTGTTGTAGCCTAAAGACGTAAAACGCAATACCAGTCCCTCAGTGGCACTGGTACAACTGTGGAAATCATACAGCCAGATGAAGCACATAAATTTCCCCCATGAACAATTGTTTTCATTTCCCTCCCGCGCGGCGGGCCGGGCGCGCGGCCGGGCGCGCTCCCGCGGGGCTGCGCGGGGCTCTGC
>WBMY01003786.1:88656-107020 GCA_013397315.1 Donacobius atricapilla
GGACCGGGCCGGGCCCCCGAGCGGGCTCTGCCCAAGGACCGGACCGGGCCGGGCCGGGCCCCTGCCCCACGGGCCGGGCTCCGCCGCCGCTCCCTCCGCCCGCGTCTGCAGCCACAGCTGCAGGTGCTGCTCTCCACGAAGCCGAACCTCCAGCGGCTCTCTAAAGTACCGTTCTTAAAACTAATAAATGTATTGAATAACTCCATACAATACTTGATGTGATTTTTGCTTTGTTAGCTCACTAAATAGGGGTTTGCTGTTTTTCAAGTCTTGTTTGAGGGTTTAAAAGAGGAGATGGAGCTTGTAGCTCGGTCTTTAAAGGAGTTTATTTTATTTTTTATCTTCAGGCCTCACAGCAGTTTCAGTGCGCTAAAGAAGAAGCAGCTACAGAAACATGGACAGAGGGTCCAAGGTTGTTTTTAAAGACTTTTAATTAGATTAACTTTTAAAGCATACTATATTTACAGTTTTGCGCTAATAACTACTACCTATTCTCGACACACAATTTCTACATCAAATCCATTCTACCAATGTCTCTGTGCCACCATCACAGCAGGAAAGGGAGTAGAAGAACATGAGACAACATCCAAAGTTCTCTATCTTGCTCTGATTTACTTCTATACTAAAAACTCAAAACTACAAATTTTCACTCTGTGACAAACTAAACTACTATCAATTTTAAATCTTTGTTGTTTTCAATTCATCTCTGAGTGTTGGAAGTTTTTCCCATGGACTAAGGTCAAAGGCAATGCTTTCCTGGGGTCCCAGCCAGGGTCTGGGACCCCCAGGGCAGTTTGAGGGGTTTTCCACATGCCCTGGACTCCAACAATCCTCATCCAATATTACCATTTAAATAGAAAAGGTCTTGGTGAGGGTTTCTCTCGGCAAGATTCTGGACACCTGCCAAAAATTTCCATTCCTATAACTAATTGCTCAATGGTATTGTTAACTATATTAGTGAAAGCGGCATTTTAAAAAAACCCACATGTTTTTGCATCACATACGAGGGATTTGGTAAACAAAGTCTGCTATTCAAATGAAGGTCAATGTCATCTTTTGGTCAGTTAATTTCATGTTATAAATGTAATATTATTCATTTTACAGTAGTGTAGTTATTGGTGTGAAAGTCCATGAACAGGATTTTTTTATTATATTAAAAGTTACCCACTACTACCGTGTTTGTTAAGGGGAAAATGCTACAATAAATTAAAAACTGTGTTGGGTGAAAACCAAAATATGAGCAGAAATTCAGAAATCTGAACAACTGTCCTAGAATGGTTATAAGTGTTTCATCCTTCCATTTCTTGTTTAATAAAATACCTTAAAATTCTCATTCATGTCCAAAGAAAACATATACCCTGGAAGTGGTCAAAGGCAGAAATGGCAGTGAGGTACCTCCAAGTACTTGAACAGGTCACAGATGTCTAATTCTCATTTATTTTCTTAACAAGAGCCCATTTACAGCTCTTGGTGAATAATAAGGCAATGTACTCGTTTTTAGTTCATATGGATGACACCAGCTCCTCAGCTTTGAATAACTGTTCCTGAGTCAGCAATAGCAATTTCCCTGTGTCCCCAAAATAACGCAGGAAGATCATCCTAGATAGTTACAGGAACATAAATGGAACACAAACATTGTGCCATTGGTATCAGACATTTTTATCTGTTTGGGCTGCTCATGGCACCATTTCTGGGCCCTTCTCAAAACTTGGCAACTACATCTTAAAAATAAAAAAACCAGATCATGTGTATTTCAAAGTTCCCAAACCTGCTTCTATTGCACTTTTTTAAACCTCAAATTCACAAAATACATTGAATATTTCTGGCAAGGTAGCCAAATAAAGATGGAAGTAACCTTTTGCACTCAAAATTAAAATAGAAATAAGTAGAAGAGGAAGGAGTACACAAATCCTTGAAAAGTGAAAAAGATCTTCAACTAAGAGTGATATTGGAGGAAAAGTGAATGACAACACCTTAATTAAGTTGTACCACAAAAATCTCACTTCCTATCACAGGACTGGCTGCCTGTGTCCAAATTACTTCTCCTCCTGGGTTTGATGAACAGAGAAGATCTTCAGAGAAGCTGTCGGAACTCTTGCTCACTTCCTCGAGGAGGTACAAAGCAGAGACAGAAACGGCCCTACACGAGCTCGGAGAGGTCTGTTCTAACACAGACAACCGACCCACTGCGGGCCAGGACTGCTCTGGCCCTTCTGGCACCTTCCTTCCAGGCAGCCTGGCTGAGATGCGCTGCGTGACGGCTGCAGAGAAGGGGGAACCACCAGCAGTCCTTGCAGGACTGTGCAGAAATGGGACACTCTGGACCATCCTCCCAGCCTGGTCAGGCGCTGAGCTACAGAGCACAGACTACATGGGATTCCTTTGGACTGGTTCATTTCTGTCCTTTTTCCAGCACCAACGATAAAAAATTTAACAGGGTTTAACACAACTGTTAAAGCAGAGAAGTTCTAGATGTAAAAACCCAAGAGTTTAATTCTAGACAAATTACCTAAAAAATACCTATTTTAGCTAAGAAGTAACTCATGTCAGGTCTCATGTTGCATGTTATATTGAGTGAAGCTGCTTCTTGGTCACAAGTTTTTGCTTTGGAGTGTTCTTCATTGCCTGCACTTCCTTCTCCTCCCCATGCCCCACCTCTGTCCCCTTCCCCTCACTCCTGATGCTGCCTCCTTCTCCCCCACCTTTGCTCCCCGGCCCAGCTGCCCAAGCTGGCAGTGCCAGCACAGGGCCCAGCCTAACAATCCTACAGCAGTTCATTAATTTAGGCTTCAGGCCATGCCTCACCGCTCCTGGTGTATCCCTGCTAGCTGGGAACCAACACTTACCATGAAACTGCAGTGCCAAGCTCAAACATTTCAGAATTAGAAAGCGAACTGACAATTTCAAAGGTATTTATTCTGTAGGCAGGCAAAATTTGAGTGCCAATCTCCGTCCACATTCCTCTAAGACATCTGAAGTTACAGAAGTTCCTATTCCCCCAGATCACAGCAATCAAAATGCTTTATTATCCTACCCATGTTCAGGATGTTTCATCTTCCCACTGTGTGGGTTTCACATAGTTTAGTTCTCCAACTCCCCAGCTATTTCAGGTCTACCTACAAAAGGATTTCTATACATGTGAAAAGCATCACAATTGCATTGCACAGAGAAGCTCCCAGGGAAGCCTTGCTATACACACAAAAAAAAAGGAACTTTTTTTTTGAAACAAAGATTTCTTTTTTCTTTTAATGCTGTATGGACACATAAGAAAATTTTTTTTCTAGACCATATGATAAAAATGGAAACCATGAATAACATGGCACCAGATATTAAGCAGCACATTAAAGATCAGTTTATACTGGCAAACCTGATACTGTTTATATATTTTATATACCTTATTTTACCAACATCAATTGCTCTTCATTAACACTTCTTTATTAATGCTTAATATCATTTTGATACCATAAAAAATCATCACTACTGACTCTGTCAAAAAGAAATACTAAATACAATGCTAATATAATTCAATGGAAAATTGCTAAACAATAAGATAGACCTCTAAGAAAATTTGATATAGATTTCCTGTAGTTTCCCTGCACTATTTTCAACCCTTTTCACAAGGGATACAGCAAAATGGCAATGAAAAGTGAATTTCCTGCTGTTACAGCTACTTTGGACGCTCATGCTTCTGTTCCTGTGGAGCCAGCTTGGATCAATTTCAAGAAAATAGCCTTTATCTATACTTTTGCACAGAAAACACACTTCTGTTTCCAGGAGATGCAATATTTATCTATGGCCAGTATTTTAATCAGCAGCATAACATTGTTGTAACTTGCATATAACTAAAGCATCCCATACTATCAGAGAAAGATTTACAAAGCAATTGAGGAAAATTATTTTTGCATTATATATATAAAACAAGTAGAGAATTATCTAGTTCAGAGTATTTAATAACATTTATGCACTGTCCATAGACCTGTACACACCGAGAGTGAAGTTTTATCTGTTGAAAGAGAAACTGAAAGTTACCTGAAAAATAGTATTGTCACAATATTGAGATGATACTTGCACTGATTTGAGTGCAAATCATCCAAATCTTCTGAGCTGGGCAGGATTTTGGAACTGTTGCAGTTAATCCCAGCCCAGTTACCAGCTGTGACAATAGAAGGTTACAGCCCACTCTTGTGAGCAGGAAGACAATGAACGAAATCACTTTATTTGTTTTGGGACACAGACACACAAGCAAATTAATGCATGAAGCAGCAGCACACAAATTTACTTACTCCTCTTTCACTGACGAGTTGGTAATAACTAAGGGGCTGTAATCTCACAGCAAGAGTGTAAAGGTACATGTATACATTCATGCCAGAGTTAATCTCATCACAGCTTGTATTTACATATCCTTAATAAAAAATAAATAAAATCCCATAGACTTCAAGGGTGCAGGAGAAGACCCATTTCAGTTTGAAGAAAACACCAGACAAGGTACCAATGAAATTTGAATCAGCCACATTTCATCCTGTTCACAGGCAGCCAAATCATGCACCTTTTACTATTTCAGTTTTGTTGGATAAATATGGACAGGCTTGATATCAACTGCACACTCTAAATAGACATAGCTGCTCTATAACTAAACAAATCACTGCATCTCTGCAAGAAGAAATTCTGTAAAAGAATCATTGAACCAGAATGTGAGCTCAGACTCTTACACAGCTGCAGCAGACCTAAGAGTTGATGGACAACAGCCTGGCAAGGTCCTTGTTTCAGTGCAAATATAAATCTAAGGCGCACCAGGACAGACAGACAAATTCCTCAACTGGAAGCCAGCATTTCTTGTCTCTTGTACTGGGATACACTCTGCCCAAAGCATTGTTCCCAGTTTGGATGCCAGCTGTCAGGAGCAGCAAAAGTGACTGCACAACGTGAGCACCGTTTTCAACTCCAGAGCTCAGAGCTGTAACACAGAAACAGCAAAAAAATAACTGCTACAGCTCATTTTGCACCATTTCACACCAATTTTCAGATGTTTAAAAGGAAAAAATAGTAGAAAATATTTACTTTTATCATTTTTAGAAGGTAGATGTGCCTCTTAATAAGGACTTCAAGTACCAAATATAGCCGGTACAGCTTCCTCTCTATACACTTCATAAATCTGCTTCTTCAATATACAATTCAAAAAAGCCCCAAATTGCTATTGCTATCATGATAAACATTGGAAAGTTCTGCTTGACCTTTTATTAACATTTTTCTATACCAATATGGTTCTTGTGCTACAAGCACCCTAAGGAATTATGAAAAATACTTTTTTCTCTAGTTTAGCCCATGTGCACTTAATAGGCTCACAAATATAATACCATTATAAAAAAGAAAAACTGCCAACACTGCTAAAAAAATTGTCATAACACTAAATTATTATATAAATATAAAAGGAGTATGTCTGTAAAATATTCACTCAATGAACATCCCAAGGTGATGATTTTGCTATGTTGTTTTTATTCCTGGGAGATCCATAACACATTTGGATATGCCACATGTCACCACATGAATCAGGCAGTTAATGCATGTGCTTTTTAGAAGCAGAGATGTCTTCCCAATAGAATGTGCTATAAAAAAAAATGTTGAGATTCTGCTGCTTTGTCTGATAGGCATAATTTAATGTCTTGCTTATAATGCTGCATCTTAAGGAAAAATGTGCACTGTCCCATGTAGTTATTTACAATATATTACTAAATCTATGCAAATATATTTCCCTGAGCTTGGTATTATATAAGAAAGGTCAACAATGTTTGAAATATTTTGAAACACATTCCCAATATATTTTGTATATAGCACTAATGTCCAATGTAAAAATATATATCTTAATATATATTTTAGATATTTCTATTCATTTTATCTTGCTGTAGATTATTACAATAAATACGTAGGGCTTTACTGCTTTAAGACTATAGAAATTGTCCTATCAACCTATGGCTTTTCATTAAGAGGGCTAATTATACATTTGTTAAAAATGCAGCAATTGCCATATGACAGCACTATTTAAAAAATAAATTTCAATAGCCACTATTCAATACCATTCAATAATAAACAGATACTCATTTAAGAAAAATTAAGGGGGAAAAGTTTGAGGTCTGTTTCCCATGCATTTTTTTTCACTGTTTCTTCCATTCACATATTTTTCCACTAATGTTTAAACAAAAGAGACTCAAATACCATTTACCTGTTCCATTTTGGGATAAATACTTGTCCCAGAAGACAAACATCTTTTGTGAAAGCTCTGGACATTTGATTCAATTGACATATCCTCTTGTCATTTCTACCTTTACATCCAGAACAACATTAACAGGTTTTTTTCCTACAATTGAAACTGTGTCAGTGATGAGGTTATAAAAACTTGGGCATCTCAGAAAGCAGGAGTAGGAGTTTTAAAAGGAATATTATGACTTTTTTCTTTTTTCTCCCCAATGCATATTAGGGACAGCATGTATTTTATCCACAGAAATATGGGGTTTTTTTTAATTCAGGACTTCCTAGTTGAAATATAAAGTGCTCCTAATGGTCATACAATATCACTGAAATACTGTACTAATCCTATGCTGCCCTAGCAAGTAACTGACATATTTCCACATTTTACACACCTGTGATTTGAAAATAAAGGTTCTGAAAATTAAACATAGTCAAGTAGTATATATTAATGGCATTTTTTTTACATCTTTGAATGAATTTTTTTCATGCCATTTTAACAGAGAACCAAATCAATTTGACATTTATTAGTGGTCTTACAGACCACATGTCTGAAGAAGATCCGTAAGTTTTCAAGGCAAAAATCAATCTCCCCTTCTATCTACTCCAACTCAGAAGTGCCACAACACTTCACCGAGCAATTCCCAGATCACACCAAGCTGGCTGAATCACTTCAAGCAGTGAAGAAAACCAGTTAAAATCAGCCATTAAATGCTAAACACAGCCCTTGGCTCCAGAAGTATCAAGCAAAGTGCAGCCAGAGTCAGCTCGAGCAAACGAGGGCACCCAGCAGCATCCTCCAGATGCTTGTGCAGACCCAGCCCATGGCCAGATCCCAATTCCATCCCTGAGATGGGCCACATCCAGCTGAACTCACAGGGTCAGATCCATGGGTGATTTCACTTTGCATCCTGTGTCCAACCCCGGGTGTGAGCCACAGGTAAGAAGAAAACAGAGCCAGAGAGAGACACTTCCCTCTCATCTTCTCCCAGGTCACGACTGCCTGTGTATCTACATTTCTACTGAAGCCCTCTACTGCCACTCTGTATCTTTTCCAAGTATTGCTAGGCATCTTATGAAAAATTAAAGGCATGTAATGTCATTACTCTGATGATGTTTTCACTCTCTGGGTGCAGTGCTGGTTATTATTAGAATTAGTATTTTAATTTCTAACATGTTTCAGTCATCTCTGATGGGGTTTTAGTCTACTGGTTCACATCAGTTCTTACCTATTTCATTTATTTTAATATTAACCATGTTAATAGTACTCTTTTTTGTATTTCAACTAGTGATAAATTAACTGCAAAAATCAATTATATCGTTGGTTTTTAATTCCATCAAAGTGTAAGAACTGTTATTCTGAAAGTCTATTCAGGGCCATATTTTCCACAGAAAAGTCCCTGGCTTTTGGGATTGTGAGACAGCTTGCATTTGCAAATCAAATAATATAGTGTGCATGTAATTACTTAATCAAAACTACATACACAGCCATTGGGCCTGGTAATATAACAGAGCTTAATCCTGTTTGCAGCATAGGTGTTCCTCACATTGTCTGCAAGTCTTCCTGTTTTCCCCTTAACATGCCCATGAGTACTTTTTGTTTCCTTTTCCACGCTTAGCATGGTCTACACTGCCTGTGGACCTCCTGCATTTTCACTCATCTGAATTAGACAATTACACAACCCTTTGAATTTATAATATACACATGAAACTGTGTTTAGATCTGGGATAGTCCCGGTCAAAATTGTGATTAAGACCCACTGCATGTTTAAACCGACCAAAACTGTACAGAACTCTGATAAACAAAGTTGATGCTTACTATCACACCAAGCTCTATCAATTTAGCATACTAACAAAAGAAAGCTGTCAAAAGTTAAAACATACTCTAAAAAAAACCGCAAAACAACCAAATAAAACCAAACAAGAGCACTACAGCAGGAACAATGAATAATGCCTACAACTGGCAGATTTTTTTTAATTATCTCTGGGAAAATATTTTGAATTGTCCCCATAATGTTTGCCAATACGAACAAGATCCTCATTCAAGACTGGAGTTACTTTATCCGCATTATCCTTCTCTCACATGCACACCTACATCACCCCAAAGTTCCACAAGGCTCACTGTCTGCATGTATCAAAGGCTGGAGTTTTCTGTGGATGTCAGGGAGATGCACTACCAGCACTCTGGATCTCCTCTCATTGCTCACCCAGTTCCAACCAATATTGCCATTTCCTCTGGAACCTCACACATCCCCCCTGGACACCCACAACACATGGGAGGGATGTTTGGTGCATTGAGATCGCCTTTCAGAAAACATCTTTACCTCCACTCCTCTAGGCCAGTCAAGCTCTTTTGCCTGGGTTCTCTCTTTGACACACCCTATTTCAGAAGGGGTACAGAGGCACCCTGTTCCTCCCTCCTTCAGTACCCAATCAACCCCACCATTCCAACATTCTCACTTTGCTTTCTGTCTGTAAAGGACGCACAAAATCTGCAGAGATTCCAGAAGCCCTTTCAGCAAAGACATTTACCAAACCTGAACATCAGGAATTTCTGCAGAGGGCTTTAACCAACATCATCAAAAGCCAACATATTGCCTTCACACAGGCAAGTATAATTTTCACACTCTCAGAATAAATCTGCGAAATATGAACTTTATGTTGCAACATTTCTTGGTGAAGGTAGGGTGACCAGAATCTATTGGTATATTTAAATAGCAAGTCACTTTGATATTATACTTCAAAAGTAAACTAATTCAGTCAACTAATCTTGTTTATTTCCTAAATATTGTTAGTTTCTATCAGTCCGATGATTTTTTCCAGACACTTACATAACAAGCATTAAAAAGATACATTTAGCAGCTACAACTGTTAACATAACAAAGGCTACAGAATCCAGAGGTTATTGCATTCTCCCAAAAGTACTTAAATAATAGCCTAAAATCTGAAGAATTACTTTAATACTTCAATAAAAATAACCCAATTCAAAACATTTTCAAGGAAACATAGCTCCTTGCTCTAGGCTACCGAATAATGGCTGAAAGAAAGTATATAGCTTGTCACTTCTGATTAGAGAACTGTGCCTCTGTGCTTTGAATGAGAGGCATGTCTGGTAATAGGAAGTGCAGATATTAAATTTAATAAAATAACATGGAATACGATATATATGAAACTTGACCAAGTATAGCACAAAATGTAACATACATTACCCTGCTCAGTCAACTACTGTGGCCTAGCATCTAATGACAGACTTAATTTCTATTTTCCAAGGAGAGTACTACAAAAAATATAATTTTCAGATTATACAAATATTTTATCAGACTACACAAAAAAAAATAACAAAAATTGCCTTACATATCTACATGAATACAGAACAGCAGCAGAAATTTGCTAGACTCCAAAATGTTCAGCCTTAAAATTCCACAGAAAGGCATTAGATCTTCTAAACAATTAGTTGCAAAGACCCTGATAATAATACATTACAGCATCATACAACCCACAGCATATTTCTTTCTTTCCAAGTTTAAGGATTCACTCAGTTCGGGGGTTTATTCTTTGGGTCTTCTTTGGTTGCCTTTTTAACATACAATCAGGATACAGCATTTACATACTAGTTATGTATAAGGAAATGCCTTGTCTCTGTTTTTGTCTTAATTCTGGCATTCCAATGCAAATCCTAACAGCCTTGTCTTTCAATACATTAACCCTCAGCATGTTTTTTACAATTAAATAAGCTCTACACAGTCTTTTCCATTTCCTTTCTAACACAGAACTATGCTACCTGTGATATGACACATAAGGGATTTTAAAACAATTCCAAGAGCTAATCCCAGTAAACCCAGAATTAAAGTTCTTGTTTTCATATTTCACTTTCAAAATATTTAGAACTTTGACAGATATGACATTATGTTTTCATTAAAACAGTTGATTTCAAAATGCTGCACTGTGCAAAAACACCATAAACAGTTTATGATGAACTGCCACACTCTTAATTAAAACAATAAATCCAGTGCACAATATTTGTGCAGCCTCTGGTTTGACCTTTGCCTCTTGCTATCCACTACGAAAGCTGCTGCCTCATTCTGTGCACCAGATGTAGAAGGTTTTAAACCATGATCTGAAAGGCAGTAAAGATAAAATAAGAGAAAATGTGCCATTACTCTTTGCAGTTATGATTAATTCAGTTCATATTTTACAATCTGGTTATGGAGTAAAACTGCAGACTTTACATCAAGCATTTGCCATTCAATATACCAAATGTATAAAAATGCCTGATACTTTAGAAAATGGCACAAAGCTAATTCACAACCACCACATGAAGGACAGAAATAGGAATAATAAAAAAAGGATGGTAATTAGCTATCCATCTAAAATAATGAAGCTATTTCAGCCACTTGGTCAGTCTTGGCAAGAAACACATCTGTTACAACAAAACAAACTAATGCTCCCTTATCTCTCTACTACTTGATTTTAGATTAAAATATCCTTTAAAACAATCAGGCCTGCTCCACAAAGAGAAACCAAAGGTTATTAATTACTATGACATGCTGTAATGATCACAGATTTGTTGTGTTTTCCTGGAAACAAAGTCAAATGCAGAAACAACTCCAAGACCCAAGTACAGGAAATGAGCTGGGAGCCTGGAGTACAAGCTGGTGTAGGCAGAAATCTTGCAGACAGGAAGATAAATTGAAAAATCCTCATCCTGAAAATGCCTACAGACTTATCAGTTTGTTACTTTAATCCTCTAGCTCTGTATACAATAAAGCCTCCAGGAGCAAACATCTGTTTGGTAGATTCAAATGTGACTATTCATTGCATCCTTAATATTTCCCTTTTCTGTCAAAAGAAATCAATTGACCAAATGAAGCCAAAAGAGCTCATTCTCACATTTCTGGGAAATTGGTACAAAATACATTTCTGCCTTAGGATGAAAAGGAGAAAATACTGCATGTTGCCAAATTAAGAAGCTCAGGATTCAAATGCAAGTCCATTCATGGCCTAAAGAAGTTAAGGTTTCCTTTCACAGAGTAACTGCCCACACAGCATTCTGGAGGAGAACCTTTTCTTTGCTAGTTCTTTGATTTGCCCACAGTCAGAAAGAAACAACTCTCCCCATGGTTAACTCCCAGAGACAGCCATGCTGCAGTAACAGGACACCAGGTGTTTGAGGAGGTAGGGCAGTGCTCAGGAGTGGGTTTTGAGTACTTCTTTTACTCCCCAATTTCATTTACAAATCAAAGGAAAGAAATATAGGAACACGCACAAAACTTTCCCCAGCTTTGTTTTCTTACACAATAGCCATTATGCATTCAAAATCCAAGTGCATTGCTGTAGAAAGCCATATATCACTTCTCTACATCATTCAAAAACAACACAAAAGCTCACATTCAATGCATGAGTTCTGCAAGGACAAAAAAGGAAACACATATATCTACTTTCCTGCCACTGAGAAATCAGAAAATAAATTTTAAAAGGAAAGAAACTATTAAAAAAAAATCCACTGCCTTAAGAACGCTAATATCTTTGTTAGTATTGGTAACTCTTCCTTGGGTTAACTCTTCTCTAAAGAGACACGCAAAACAATTGCATGATAATCACTCAGAACAAAAACCAAACAAGCCCAACATATAAACAATTTAAACTCCACAAAAATAGCTTCTAAGCAGTTCTTTAGGAAAAAAAAATGCAGTTAGTACTGACTTCAAAGTTTATGAAGAGGTATTTTACTGTGAGAGATTCTCTTGTTTTATTTGTATTATCAGAGGTACCATAGGAGTGAATCTAAAACTTTTGTGGAACATTAATAAAATGAATTTAAAAAATAGCTTTAAAATTTAAAGGTTCTTGTCCATCTTAAGCAAATTAGTCTTCCAGCTCTTCCAGATCAATATTTTCCTATTTTCCCTATTTCTAAAGAGATGGTAGGGCATGCAATGATGCTGCTGTAACATTTCAAATCGTTAGCAAGTTTCTTCAAAGCATAAAACACTCCTACAAACTAAGCAGGCAACCAGAAAAGTTTTAAAGACATCTCTTTGTGATAGACACTGCTGTACTTCTGAAAAATAGCAACCAAGAAGGGAAGTGCCTGCACACTTCTACCTGAATTCTCCCAAGTAAAATATGCAATCTATTTCAAAGGGCTGAAAATTCCTCTCCATGTTCTTTTGTTTGCTTCATCCAAATATATAACATGTTTTAACAAGGCCTTTCTAGCTAAGGAATTGATGTTTTTGCCAGCTTGTTGCATAAAAAGTACCCCATGCTGAAAGCTGTAGATCACTCTGCCCTAGCTTTCATAGAAATTTTCAAAGATAAGCAGAAGTCTAACTCATCACCAAATAAACTCTATTGTATCAAACACTCCTCTCTAAATCTCTCACACAAAGTGGAGGATTTTTACATCAGCCATACATATTCATGAGCTCCATGCACGTACCTTTCCTGTCAGGAAGGACTGGATGTTTTCCACAGCCAGGTAGAAAGATAGAAGCACAAAGACCTCAGCAGAGCTGAGACACCCTTATAAATCCCGTCCCCAGGTTTGGGGCTGCAGCACCAGTGCTCCCACTTAGCCTAACGAGGTTCTCTAGGAGGTGTGGGATGGATGGGGAAGGGAGAAGTGTTGGGGAAGGGGCATTTGCAGGTTGAGACTTTTGTCTTAGCTTAGGATTGTGTGAGGTTGCACCTGGGTTGCTGTAATTTCACCTGAAACCTTTCCACTGTGCCCTCTGACCCAGCAGAATCCCATCAAGCCGATTGACTGCACAGGTGAAACCCCTGCCAGAGTCCCAGAGCTCCTGCAACCACTCAGCCAAAAAGGGGCCTGGAGCCAGAATACTGCACAGACACTGGGACAACTTCCAAATTACTAATTAATCCTTAATGCTTTCACAATACTGAAGTTGTTCCTACCAGTCTATCAGCCATGATGCTTCATGAACAAATATTAAAATTGCAGGAGAGCACTGTCAAGATGTAATTTCAATATAATGTAGCATTTTCCAGTTCAGAAATCTTGACCCTGACAAACTCACCCCTAGAGTTAAAACTTTCTAATGAACACCTATAAACATATCCAAGGGATGACTGGGGTTTTTTTAATGTGGTCACCAAAGTGCAGAACAAAGAAATGTGCCCTCCTGCTATAGATCTCTAGCAAAGAAAGTCAAAGCTTCCAAAAAACAGCTGCGAGAATATTGAACATCAGCCAATAGCACATTTCCTGTAATCTAGTTCTCAAAAACACTTCAGTTAAAAAACTGAAACATGTTAGTTGAAACAGTAGTTTCATGAACTTGCAAGTTTTAGCCCATAAAAATAGGTGATATTTGACAAATTTTCAAGACACTAAAAGCTGATTTTTTTTTAATCGAATAGTTGGGCAAAATTAAATTAAGGGTGATGCATATGTTCCTATAACAATATTTGCATGCCTACAGCATGAGAGTCCATCCTTTTAGAAGAAAACATTGCTCCACAGAGTACATTGCATAGGGCATAAAATTTAAATAAGCTTTGAATAGGAATTTCGCCTCAAGATCTACTCACTCCAGCTTCTGGCAGATGTTTTTCTGAAGAATATGGTTTCTATTCTGTGCAACAATTAATTTGCCTTCCTTTTCCTTCCAGGGAGAAGGAGCTGGTCAATGGGGGTAGGATTTATGGTGTAGTCACCTTCACATGAAATGGTTTTACCTTGCCAATTAAACTTGTGGAGCTCTGATCTGGAGAGAGCACTGAATACAGAACAGAAATTAATACTGGCACATCGGTATACAGCATACACATGAACACAGGGAAGTAAAAAACAGGCAGCAAAACCCTCTCCATCCTTTTCAACTATGAAATACCTGCATTAGTTATCTCCTGCTGCATCCCATTTACATGTGCAAAGAGGAGTTATGGCCAGAAGGATAAAAGAACCAAGCCCAGCCATGAGCGGTCCGGGTTTGTGGCAAGTACAGAACCAACCATGATTAGTCCAAACTTCCAGCCCAACCACCTGAGGAGCTGAATCAAGTCAGACAAAGGCAATGAAGTCACTACAGGGAATTTCCATTGGGTCAGCTGACAGTCATCCAGCCAGAAAGGATAATGATACATTCAGCATGATGCAAGATCACATTCTTATAACTCTTTTAATGAGCCTGTAAAGAGAATGATGGGAGAATGGAGAGAAAAATACAAATTTGCCTTCTTGTTCAAAATACTCACTTTTCTCCTCAGTATTATCTTTGCCAGAGTACATTACTTCAACATTTCAATTAAGAGAAATTAAATTACATTCTAAACAGAATTGTAAGGAGTACACCTCCAGTAAAGGAATCAGTGAACTGCCCAAAATATTTAAAGCTTCACATTTTCATAACTGCCCATCTCTTCAGGATCTTACTTCAGTTGGAAACTGCAGATGCTCAGAACCTTAAAACGAACAGAATGTTTTCTCCATGTTATACTGGAATTAGAGATGAAGTCTGGATTACACAGTGCCTGACTTTGCCTGTAAATCAAAAGACCTTAAAAGCAATCATTCACAGATTTCTAAATTTAGAACAGTCGTGATTCCAACTGATAATAAATAAAACAGTTCACAAATGTTACTTCAGTCCATAAATACTGAAAGATGGCATCTGTTGGTCTCCAGCAGAGAAATATTCTGTGCTTTAAAAGGCCAATATATACAGTGCACTAATAACACTGACAGAAACTAATCTATAACAGCAGGTCTAGGTGTTAAAAGTTCTCATGGAACTAAAAAGATTAGGAATTTTTCTTTAAAATAAAAATTAATTCTTTGGGTGGGGGGACACACACGACATACTAGCATTTATGTAAATTTAGTAGACAAATATTAAACGCTCACTAGCACTACATGGATTTCTAAAGTTCTTCTATGAGCTGAACTTTCCTATTATCTTCTTTATCCTGACTTGAATAGCAAAGATTTAAAGAACTAGAGAAAAGTAGATTAGGAAAAATAAAATACATGCTTGAATCACAATATTCTTTAACCTTCAATCAGAGACCTTGCAAGAAAACTGGGCATGTGAAGATCAACATGTGAAAGATAGCATCCATTAAGGTTTATGCTGCAATGGCTTTAGGGTTCATGAATAGCAAAAAATGAGCTCAGTCAGGAAAAGTGGTTGAATAAAACTGAGAAGAAATACAGGACCCACACAAGGCCTAAGAAGTCCACCTTCCTGTGAACTCAGTTCATGCTGGTTTCCTATTACAAAAGTGAGGAATTACTATTTGTTTAATTTTAAAGCAGATAAGTCAGGAAAATCTACATTTTCCAGACTATTATAGTCAGGTAATTAGTGTGTCCTTACTGGGAAATGTCTTTCAGTCATGGAACGGAGGAAATAGAAATTAAGTAGTACCTTCAGTGAATTCTAGCTTAGTAAACACACAAATATCTGTAGAGCTAAGAAATTCCTATTGCAACAAAGGAATAGGAAGGGAAAAACCTGACAATTTTTACAGCTTATACAAACAAGTATTTCTTTTACATTCAGTAGATGAACCCCAATGTTCAATGAATGTAAACAGGATAAATGGTCTCCAAAGAATTGGTAATCCAAAATAGTAGGTAGTAAATGAGTAGTATAACCCTCTCTGCCTCCTTGCTCAATTGTCAGCTTTAGGAATGCTCTGGGATCAACTAAAGGCACTTGCTGAGCACATCTGCACGCCCAGGAAAAGTCTTCAGTGGTCCCAGACATCAACTCTTGGCAGTTGGTCCATGATTACTTGGTAGATGTAGGTGACTGATTTAAAAACACAGCTCTGTGGAAAGTATCTGAATGAAAAATAACCTTGAATCACATCAGGTAACAGCCAAGAGCCTTTGTAAAAGAAAAAGATATGCTTTTCTGATAATGTCAGAATATAATCTCCCTTTTTAAGACTGCAGAAAAGGACTCCTGTTTGCTAAGATGACTAAACGAATAATGAATTATTTTCCAGTGTTTTCATAACTTTTGTTTGAAAATACACATCAGATATTGAAGCTCCAGCAGTTATAAATAAAAAGACAAGAATCTTGCAATAGCATGGTGACTAAAACTCTCCCTGAATAAATAATCTATATCTTTATGATGCTGACCCAGGAAATCCCAAATACCATACCTGGAACTACAGAAAACCTTGAATAACTATATTATCTTCGTAGGTTAAAGGAAACACTTTATAAACCTCATGTGAAAGGGGTTGATCCCATTCAGTACGTGTAAGTCATCATAGAGAATCACAATGAAGTAAATAAATTTCACTCTGAATCTGTGTTTTCTTTCTTAACAGCTCGATTTTTTTCAACCTGATTTTATTTTTTTTTTTTTTTGCATCAATGTGGAAATGCAGAGCTGTCACCCAAAAGAGCTGTGGAGAAACTGTTTAAAACGAAGACAATTGGCCTAAGCACTGAATCACTGAGATACTGAATCATTTGGATTGTGAACCTTAATTTGTACTGCATGACACGTAAACAGTGCCAAATGTGGGCAATTCAATACAAGTCACACACAACTCCTGAAAATTTTGAATTCTAGTTTGACTTCTGTGAGCATTATTTAAGAAAACATATCCATATTTCATGAGGAATTCTTCTTGATTTATCCCTGAAAAAAAAAGCCTCTTCTTAAGAAAAATTTAAGAGGCTTTAAGAGGCTCTTCTCCTAAACCAAGATACCTGAAAAATCAGTGCTGTTACACATGAATAAACATTGTTTTTAAAAATCATACAAAATGAGCTATATTTCATCTTTATAAGTGTGTCTTACTAAGTTCCACCACTGGGACAGTAGAAAAAAAGAATAGTGATACATCTCCATCTAATTTTTTATGTCTTTCTCAGTGGCATTATAGGAATAACATATTCTCCCTCTCAACATTTTTTTTTTTTTAATTGTGGTAGCACCACTGGGAGCAGGTGCCTTGAAGTAGGGGCACATACCGAGCCTGACCTCCCTATGAACAGCTCTGAATTCCCTGATCTTGTTATGAATATTTTTTCTTCAAATGCAAAGCTGCAAAATGCATGAAAGCTAAAGTAATTCAATTAAGTATCTATTCTGAGCTGGAAAACACCATTTTGTTGGAAGCAGTGGAGCACTAGTTTAACCCCGGTGCTCAGAATTCCCAAGCAAGTCAGCACATTAAGCCAGCTCTTCAACTTAAGAACAATTACTGTCATTTATCAGCCTGAATAGCAATAATGCACAAATCGACAGCTTTCAAGAGGCAAAGCCCGAGCTAGGTGTAATGATATGCAAAGCCACAGCACTCTACATTTTGAACTGTCTTCAGCCCATCAATACATCTCCAAGTACCTACAATTTATCAATACAAATGTGGTACCCAATGAAGGCAGGACCAAAAAGATAAATATGAACAGGGTGGAATAAAAGGTTCAAGAATGTTTGAATTTTATAATGATGAAGTGCAGATCACATTCTTACAGCATTTTACATGCATTGACCTGATCACATCACATTTCCCTCAGCAAGAGGAAACTAGGATAAGAGATAATCTTTCTTTCAGGTAGTTGTAAGCAGCTGCTTTGCTATTTTGCCTTTTTTGTTGTTTTTTGTTGTTTATTTCCCCTTTCTCTTCTATTCTTTCATTTTTTCTCCTGCCATTTCTATTTCAAATGTGCATCTATGCAGTAGTTAGACAGGGTTACTTTTATTAAAATATATAATTAATATATCATCATTTTATCCCAACAAAGCATAGCATATACAGAAAGCATCATTTGTGTGTCATGACCTTACAAACTGATTTTAGTAGTGACTGAAGGACTAAAGGAATAATTGAAATTATCTAACAGCATATATAGCGAATAACATTCAGCTCATGAAAGTCTCAAGCCCATAGAACTGATTTCCTCTGTACCTGATCTAATTGTTTGGGGAATTTGTTGTTGAGTTTTTTGGATTTTTTAGCATTACAGCTTCTTTGTGAACAGAACCTTTCAGCAACCAGAGCTCTTGCAGTGCTCAAGTATTCAGATTCCCTTTCCCATACAAGCAGGTATGAGCATTTGGATTAGCAGCTCACATATACAGGGAATAAAAGGATTTCTATGTTTTACCATGACAAAAAAAAAAAAAAA
>WBMY01003786.1:107032-154120 GCA_013397315.1 Donacobius atricapilla
AAAAAAAAAAAAAATTATTTCACCTGCAAGTCTGGCAGTTCAACCTGAAACACCTTGTTTTATACTATCTTTTCATTATCTATTCCTTACTTTCTATTATTATACCATGTAAACTGTTACCTGTTGTCCAATCTTAATTCAAGATTTCAGGGTGTTCCCTTGAATTAAACATCTACTTTGAAATGTACTTTGCACAGGGGATATTACTATGCAAGCAATTTTTTCTACACTATTTTCATCTTCAAAAACTTAAAAATTTTATAGGAAGTCCTAATATGTCCAGATGGATAAAATGAGCAGAACTAAAAGATGGTTTGCCAAAGAGAAAACGGTCTTGTAGGTGAAGAACAGAGAGCAGGAGCTCTGGAGTTTATTCTGAGCTCTGCTACAAACTTCCCAGAGATGAACAAATCCCTAAAACCTGTGCTTCCTCAGTTTCCCCACAGACAGCTCTTTGCTGAACACAGGCCAAAGCCTCCTCGGGGGATGGTGACAGTTACTGATCAGTGGAAAACACAACACCCTGATCTGTGGATATCTGTGTGGTATTCCTGAGCAGGGAACTGGAACAGTATTGTCTTCAGCCCTCAGCAGACAGAATTCACTCTATCATATGAGAATACAGCTCCAAGTTGAAAGGACTTAACAGGAGCCTTCACATTATTTAGAATACAATTTTTAAAATAAATACAATTTCCTCATGCCTTACTGTCTTTGTAGAATTCATTCATCTTCCTCAGACATTTTGGAGAGGGGATACATTCAAATGCATTCAAAACCTTGTTTTTGTTCCTGGCAACTTCTTTCACAAACTTTTACCTTCCTACCAAGGGGGCTCATTACATGTTCCTAAGCATGTCTGTCTTTCAGAGAGCAGCTGCTGGACACTGTGCAGAGGTCCAGAGATCCAACCTCTCAAAGTGTGAGGTGGACTGAACCTAGGAGATCCCTTCACCGTGACCTTTGTTTTACTGCTGATTACAACAGTTCACCAGTTTGGTACACTTACCAGTTAATTATATGAGAATTCCTTCAGAAGTAATTCACTATCAAGGTAACTGAAGAAATAATATGAAGGACCATCCCATTTCAAGGCAAAACAAGGAGAAACCTACCACTGATTCAGACAGGACAGTTCTGAGAACTTAAGGACTGCTGTCATTGCTCCAGTATTCTGCTTTCAGCTCAGTTAGCAATGCATATGGACGAATCCACCATAATGGAAACATAATAGCATTATTTTCCAAGAAAGTGGATGGGAAACTAAGCAGAACACAATGAATGCTTATTTTGATTTATATCTCTCTCACTTGTTAATGCATTGGCAACACGGGATTTTTCACAAGTCTCCTGTTACTTGGTATTTCTTCTGATCTAACCACTCCTGCAGCTGTATTATTATACTTTAAAAATCTCATTTTCTCTTTTAAAATTATGTTTCTAACATTCAGTAATTATGAGAACACAGTGCAAGTTCAAAGCCAAAAGTTTCAGAATACTTATAAAAACAAAAAGAATATAAAATGCATTTTTTTAAAAAAATGTTTTAAACCAATATGATTTTTTTATCTGAAATGCAGTGGTCATTTTTCTGGAATATTCCTGTAAGTAATGGCTCTAAAACTACAGTCCTAAAAGAACTTTCATCCCTTCTCTTTCTAACATGTTTGTGTCCAGCCTCTTATATTATCAAACTCTATTACTCCTGTCTAAAAGCAGCATCAGAAATGCAAATCTACTATAAAAATCCAAGGTATAAAACATTACATTGATAAAAAATAAATAAATTATTCAGCAGAAGAGGAGAATACTCTCAAATAAAAGTGCAACCTGAACAACCTAAATGACATGTTATTGTGTCAAGTCCCTTTGTTCATTTCTTATGCCTAAACCGACTGAGAGTTTGATCCCACTTTCTCTGAATTCAAAACAAAACTTCCAATTTTTCTTTGAAAAAGACAGAAGGATCTTCTGGAGAGAAATGATCTCTTCTGCTGAAACAACTTCAGATTTATCTCTTCCTTGGCTGATGCAATAAGCAGAAAAAAATATGGTAAGAAAACATAAAACAGTTACAGTTTCAGCGACCAATTAACTTATAAACGGTGGTGTACGAACAACAAAATGGGAGTCAAACCCTCTCAAACTGAAGAAAAACTTCTTGACCCATGTTACTCTTCCAAGTATCCATGCAGTAATTTAGAAGACTGCAAACTCACAGACTGAAAAGAATAGAGGGCAAATCAGGGCTATTTCAGGGATTCAGATCCAATGTTGATATATTTGCACACACTACAACCCAAATAGGAGGGTTTTCTTCAATGTCATCTTATTACTCTGCAAGGGAGGAAAACAGACAGTTCAATCACAAAATCATAATGCTTAAGCAGCATGAAATCATAAAGCTAGCAACAAAACAGGTGAAGCATGCTACATTTATGATTCATATGCTTCCTTTCACCCTAGCACAGCATTGGTTTACTCATAGCCCTAAATGGCCAGACCCTGCTGGTCTCCCCAGCACAAGAGGAGTGAGCACTATTGTCCTTCTGGGTGTACTTACTGCACTGCACTCCATCAGATAAAAATAATGCACATGAATACTTTAACTGTTTAGCCAACTGTATATGTAGGTTACAAGATAGTGGAAATAGGATTGTTGTTTAGACACGTACATAAAGCTGAATGCATACAAATAATCTTTAGTGTCACATTTTAGATCCACTGAAATTGGTATACAGCTACAATATAGTTTGGTGGGTTTACTTTGCTACAGACATCCAAATTCCCTTAAAAATTGATGAGGAGCAATATAAAAATTATTTGCAAAATCGTATCTATAAAAGAAAGTCTAAATGTGGACTTTCTTTGCTCATTTCTTCAAATATTTTGTGATTTTGAGATCATCAGTGTTGATATTCTCAAGCACATGAAGGGCAAGTACAGCTTGAAAGGGGTGTAAAAATCCAGAGTAGAACAATTTAGAGAAAACTCTCAACTCTTATCTCATGCCTCCACACAGTGAAATAGGAATTTCCAGCTAAGATATTAAAATTAGAACATCACAAAATAAAGTGGGACATTCCCTCCCTGTGACAAGTCTGGCCTGAACACAGAGAGGAGGAGGAGATGGGAAGGACAGCTCTGATCACCTCAGGTGGGCTGGAGACTTCTTCAGTCTCTGCAGCAGCTCATCTGGGTGAGTAAGGAACTGACCTGCAGAATTCAGTCCGCCTTTTATTACCCCACATCTTCCTGATACAAGCCAATTCCTAGCAAAAGGATAGTATTTTCTGGAGTGACTAAATAATCTAAAAAGTGAACTAGGCTCCCAACTGCCTTTTTACAAATTTCAGCCATGTCTCATATACTGGCATTTGTTCATTACAAGGTAAATACACCTGCTATACTGCCATCTGTTGTCAATCAATAATCCACAGCATCAACAAAATTTCTACATTGTTTGCAAGATAACGTCGTTGCTCTCAAAAATTATTTGAACCAGCTTGTCGTATGTCACGTGAATGCAATAAAGATGTCTTTGTCAAGATGTACTTACAATATTCTTTAGCATACGAAACTTGTTGCAGTCAAAAAGAAAAGTTAATGATACAGGAACTAATGGAGTATTTATTTGCTACTGGCATCTGCATATCATTTTCTGAATGCTAATTCCAAGACACCTTTCAGTATTTTCTACCTCAATCAAAAATTCTTCCATTTCTTATTTCAGCCAGAAGACAGAGTCACTGTTTCCTTATGAAGATCCTCCCCACACACTATCCTGCCGATTTCCCAGAGCTATGGTAGCTTCCAATCAACTAAATGTTAATAACCATGATAGAAATTGCAAGTTATTCAGAATTTTGTGGCCCTGATTCCGCACAGGGCCTTAATGTTGTCTTAGGTGAAACTCCACTTCAGCAGCTTATGATAAATCTTTCTAAAATATATCAGGGGTGGGATGTTTATGAATTACTTCTGTCATCTTAGTATCTTTCCAGTCACAGTCTTCACCCCAGTGAAATGTCCACAAAAAGAGAGGCAGTCTTCTCAAGCATAGTTTGCTGATCACTCTTCCTGAGAGGTGATTTCATCAGGAAACTGGCAACTCTGGAATAAGAGCTTGCTTACTAATGTTAGATCCATTGTAAATTAATAGCCAAGAGTACAGCACACAAGAAGCAGTGCTAAGAAAAGCAGATAACTCACGGTCACGTGCTGTTCACATACAGGTGTGCCAAGGAAATGAACAGGTTCGTGCCACACAGCTTGAAAATACGACTCGAGATCAACATGAGAGTCAACAGCTATAATTAACTAATCAATTAACAACGTACCACTGTACTTACTGAAATGGCTGCACAGTAGTAAAATCCTGACCCACAAACGAGAGGTATCACCAAAAGACAAGCAGAAGGCAAATGCCGTACAGATTACAAGTCGCTGACACTCCTGGGTTCTGTGCCTACTCACCACAGTGACCAAAGCCTTCTGTTTTAAAAGGCTTAACATGAAATGCAAGTTATCAAACATCCCAATAAATCTGACCCCCACAACACTGTAAGGAGATCCCAGGTGTTCTAAGATTAATGTTAGTTACATATTTAACTTTTAATCACAGGCAATTTTTTTAGCAGTCATGCATTATGTGACAGCACCTGTAGATGACATTCTGTCAATGACAGTCTGACGTGGACAAAATAGAGAAGTCTAAAAAATCAGGGTTATCTTTAACTTCTGGATTAGCTGCAAAGGTGTAATCTGGGGGGGGGGGGGGGGTATTGCTTTAAAGCACAGAAAGCAAACCACCACCCAGAATTCAAACAAACGTGTCAGTGAGCACTCAGGAATTCATCAACAGATACCCAAGTTGTCTGTAAAAGGTTTTGCAGGTACTCTGTGAATTAGTCTGATGGCTGGTAAATTCCAAAAGGTAAATGCAAGGGGGAAATTACTATATTTTATTTCCACAAGGTTTTCATTTAGACATGTTTGCAGAGCATTTTTGCATAGTAAGACACAAATTCCTATAACTGAATACATTCTGCTCTTTCCATTTTTTTCTTAAAAATACAATACGACCTTACATACGCCACAAAATGCATTTTCCCAGTGATCAGACATTTGTTTATAAAGTTTTCACTGTTACCTAACAGGTACAAATGTCATGCACAAAACATCAATAATTTAGTTTCTGAAACTTTGTGGTACCTCACATGAAAGACATCCACCCACATTTAGGGTTCAAAAGGTTTAAAATGTTTCTGCAGCATTAACAAGGGTCATGATGGTAACGGCAGACAAGGTAGGGAGACTGCACTGCTATTAATTATTACTTACAGTACATAGTAGTAAATTAATTGAGCAATAAAAGGTATTGCTATGATTTATCAGAGTATTAAAAACTCATTCACTGGATTTTTTTTTTTCCCTACTGAACTACTGAATTCAGTATTATAAAACACGGATTTTACCTTCTCAGTTTAATTAGGTGATCTAGATTTGGAGCAAGTTAAATGGAATTCTTCTGAATATTAGTAAGAAAATAGAAGCATTATCATTAGAAAAACAAAAATGGAGGGTAGTTATTTTAAAAATATATCCTTCATCTGAAATGTATGCAACAGCAGAAGTGCACGAAAAAAGAAAAAAGAAAAAAGAAAAAGGAAAAAAGAAAAAAGAAAAAAAAGAAAAAAGAAAAAAGAAAAAAGAAAAAAGAAAAAAGAAAAAAAAAGAAAAAAGAAAAAAGAAAAAAGAAAAAAGAAAAAAGAAAAAAGAAAAAAGAAAAAAGAAANGTTTAGGAAGCCCAGCATTTGGGATACTCTAAAAACCCCTGGACAAATGACAAAAATCTATGAAGTCCAACTTTAACAAGAGAAAAACAACTGGCAACCAGATGGAGTTTTCCCATCATTATTTTTTATAGTTTATGAAGAAGTATTAACTGAAAATGATATTGCATTTGACTGTCAAAAACCAAGCTTCTTTTTGCTTCATCACCACTCTTTTAAAGATTTTTTTCCAGAAATAAGCCATCCCAATTAAAAAGGAAAAATGTAACTAATATCTGGCAAAATTTGATAGCAATATTCTCAATATTGTTTTACAAAAAAATCCTGAACTATTTTCAATTTCTTATCATTAATACTGGTTTTGGGACTACTACTTTTGTGCTAAAACTGCAGAAGAAGCCAGTATGGTACTGAGATGTAAAGACCTGAATTACTGAGCTCAGCACTTTTGCCTGCATGTATAATGCTCCCAAATACATTATGTGTAAGGAAAACAATGTATTATTGCATAACATTCTTAATTGCATCCCTCCCCGCAGGACTCCATCGAAACACGGCGTGTTGTATCTCCATAAAAAATATTTTGTAGAAGGACTTTGGAAAAGCAGAGAGCTAGTAAACAGATAACCATTGCACATATAGTTACAATGCATTATATATTTAATAACCCAAATTTTTCAGTTGACAGTGCAGATTTTTAGTGAACCTGAATGGACAGTAGCTCCACATGCTCATATGTAGCGCTGTCTTTACCTGCTCTTATAAGGAAGATAAGCTATTAGCCCAAATGGCAGATACTATTTCCATGCTCTCAAATACTGCCTGAGTATTTCTTCACTTAAAGACATATTTAGAGTTCATTGCTTTCCAGATTTGAATTCATATAAACGTTGGAGAAGTGGGAAGTTTTCTGAACTACATTTCCAAGGGAAGTGGGTGAGTTTGTTCTCCCAAAGCACGTTATCAGCCTGGAGGAGAGAAGCAAAGCAAGACGGTATGTGAATGGCTTCCCAAGACTGGACAGCACCTCTCATTCTGATAATTTGTTGACAGTCTTTGCTATTTAGGTCTATGCTATTTAGAACATACATGTGAAGAAAGAGAAAAAAAAAATCTGAATTTTACAAGTAAAATAGATTCTTGGGACTTGTGTGCAAAATCAGGGAGACAAATTTTTCTAATAAAAATCCCTAATATCTACCAGAAAAACTGTGAAGCTTCCCTTTAAATTTCTATGACAGCAATAGGGAAATAGCCCTTGTTCAATACTAGAGAAAGATCACCTCTCTGTTTTCCTGTCATTGCTTTCTTCATTACTAGAACCAGGCAAGGACAATCCCAGCAGCACATCTGCTCTGAATCTCTGACTGTTGTGAACAATTCCTTCAAATGCCACATTATCAAATCCTGTTTAATTTGGTTTCCCTTAGAAAACTCCAGCTTGGGCAGAAGAGAAAGCAAAAGAGGTGGTGAAGAGGAGACCAGAGAGGAGATGCTGATGGCTGGATTTGTATTGGTCCTCCCAAAGTTCCTACTCAGTGGAAGCCTTTCCACGGTACTGTCTAATTATTCATCTGCTGTCTTTAATACAAGATATTATTGCAGCATTCCAGATGGAAAGAGAGATGGAAAAGCATTTGATGTTATCTCGGTCACTGCAGGAAGTCCTCACTCTCACAGTGCTGATCTAGAACAAGGAATGTCAGTCTTGTTAAGCACCTTACAGAATATTTTAAAAAGTCACTGACTGCATCCTTCTAGACAAAGCCCAAGCTCATTTCTGTCAGCAGTAGTCCTACACGAATAAAGAAATGAAGAGCTGATGAGTATGAAGCTGATCAGTGCATCAGAGCCTGGCACGGGGATGCCTCTGGCCACTTCTGCCGCTGCCCCAGCCCAGGGCACAGCTGAGCCCTCTGCACCTCTGTGGGAACACCTTTGGGAAAGGGCAAAACTGCCTGGCAGTGAGGGGAATGGGGGAAGAAAAGCAGGAGTGAAAAGAGGAGAGCAGCCCTGAGAGCCTGGGGAGTCCCTGGCTGGGGCTAGGGTGGGCAGAGGGGCCGGGAAGGAAGGAAGAAGTTGAGCCTGGGAAGAAGTGGAGGGGAGCATAGACAGGTGTTGTTTTTATTTTGTCTCTGTTTCTCACCATTCAAATCTGTTCCATTTGGCAATAAATTAAATTAATTTTCCCCAAGTCAGGTCTGATCTGCCTATGACAGTTACTGATGAGATTTCCCAGTCCTTGCCTTGACCCCCAAGGCTGGCTGCAGGATGAGGCCAGCCCTGCACATCCACAGGCTGAGGAACAGCAGCCCTGACTGCCGGCTGAGGGGGAATAGAACAAAAACAGGGGAAAGGTAAAGGTGGTAAACATCAAGAAAGGGAATACTAGATTTATCTCTTATCCCTACCTAGGCTATTCTTGACTCTACGTTCTGCAGGCAGTCTCTGATATATTTGGATATTTTGATCACACATCTATACTGCCAATATTTATTTAAGTGACACATTTGGGGCTCTGTACTCATTTAGTTCTATTCTCAGCACACAACCAGAACCCTAAATATAGTCCCAGTCTGTCTGTGGGTATCATGCTGTGCAGCTACAACAGGCACGCTTTACTGCAGTTACCCTTTCTTCTACCCTTGAATTGAGTAACCACATGGAAGGATCTGTATCTAAAAGTGCTCAATTTCTTTTATTGTGTCAAATCCTGTATTTATCTATTTGTAGGGAAAGATTTGAAACTGCATGGATATACATAAAGAAACATACTTTCTTAAAGACGTTGTATTAATTTGACAGGGTTTATATAAACACAACCAAAAAAAGAAACTAATAAAATACTTCAAAACTATATTTTCAGGAGATATGTGCTGAATCACCTTATGACACCTCCTGTCTGCTACACAATTTGCCTCCATTACCACCAATTTTTTTCCAGAATCACACAGCTAATTTCTGGTTACAAACTCTGTAAATGCTTGACGCAGTTCGTCACACACACACAAACACACGCTCACACTTTGATCAGAAGGCATGAACTAAAAATGACTTTATTTAAAAGTCTGACTCCATTATATAGTATCTCTACAAAGGCCAGGGATTGAGGGAGAAGTTTGACACCTCTCCCCATCCCGTTGGTTAAGACAACTGTCCATCAGCTGTCCATAGCTCTAAGACAAAGAATGAAAACTACCTTGAAGTTATGATAAACATTTGCCAGTGTTTACAGACCAGAGAGTGAGAAAGAAGCTAAAACATGGAACTGTGAAACAGAAGAGAAGGCTGAAAAAATCAGGGCGACAAACGCTACCTTTAATGCCAGGCCCACCATCCTGCCCAACGTATGGAAAAGTGACGGGGTTTGTTGTAGTTTCCCCCTTCCCCACTGAGTTCACACTTGCAGGTCTCCTCTCCTTAAGTAACCATAAAATACTACCAAGAACGTTCAGTTAGATTTTTGTCCTTTAGTAACGACACTCCTGGCTACTGAGGAGCACCAGTCTCATTCTTACACCCTCGATTTGTGTAGCAGTTGTGATACTGATCTAGCAGTCCACAAAAACACAGCTCTCAATGGTTACCATAATTGAGCAAAACACGTCCATTCTGAAATTATTAATACTATCACAGGGAGATTAATTTCCTTTTGATGTTCTTCTATCAGGAACTCTACTTTGATTCATTGATGTCACAGAACAAATTAGTGCAGTACATAGCCAACAGTATGATATTAAAATCGGACATTATTCTGCCGCTGATATCGAACAATAAAGTAGCAGATGGCTTTTTTTTTTTTTTTTTTTTTTTTCAGAAATGGCTTTCATGTCAGAGTAAAGGGCTGCATAAACCAAAATTATTTCTTTTTCTGGAATTTGTTCTTGTTGGTTGCATACCTGGATCAAAACCTTCAAGATCTGAAAGGACTACATTATATGATAAAAGGTCAAACATTCAGTGGTATAGAGAAGACAAGAGGTTTCATAAGCTTCTTTTTTCTCTTTAGCTGCAAAGTGGCAACAAATAATAGCATTTGGTGAAAAAACAAACACTGACCAAACTGCATTTACTTTTAGATGAAATATTTGCCAAACATTCTGTATTAATAACATTATCTCTTTATACACAAAATTTACTTATGACATGTGCTACACTTGAAAGAAATTATTCCTTCATAATTGATTGAAAGCAAAGATATTAACTCCAGCATCAAAACTGAACTTGTAAGTGTAAGCACAACTGTTCCAACGTTCTTCCTTTCTACACTCCCGCTCAACTTGCTTCTCCAGCAGATTAAAGACAAATGTTAGGACTTGTCCTTTGTTTCAAAGGAGGTAAATGCAATTTGGGGTCTCTTTTCAAGCACATCTTCCCACGACACTCCCCGTGTTGTGAGGACATCTGCACCTCTTTATTCAGCACAGCTGCTCTTCACAACTGAAGTATTTGAACACCCAGGCTTGGGGACAAGTTCCTGCGCTGAGGAACAGCCCAGCCGCGGCTGACACTTTTCCTCCTGCAGAAAGCACACCACTGCAAGAAGGAGCAGTTGTCTATGAGTGCCTTTAAATGAACGAATTAAACAAAACACAAAGCACAAAAGTTTGTTTCATGTTGTGTTCAACCCTGAAAATTACAGGTAACTGAATGCAGGGTTTGTGCAGCTATTCCTGCTCACCAGCAGAAGGACAGAACACCAGGTACAGCAGAATCCTGGAATTTCAACTGCACAGACAGGGTCAGAGTATGTACCACATTTACTGTACGACAAGTGGTTACTTCAAGAGCTTTGTACAGTACAGTTTCCAGGAGCTTAGGAGAATGAACAAAATAGAGCCACTTACTTTGACCTCAGCCCATGGGTCCGGCTAAGAAAGAGCAGGGAAACATATTTACATATTTAGTAAAAACAGAGGAGTCAAAACATAGAATCTAAATAAATCTGGAGAATCTCTAAAACAGGAATAATACTTAAAATCTTGCATTTAGAAACACCTCAACCGAGGAACATGTGTGCTGCTAAGTGGATTAGCAGCAATACAAGTCCTATGGAACAAAACCGGCCTTCTAACAACTTGAAATTTGCATTTCCCCATGGAAGACTGGTGATTAGTTTTACATTAATTGCAGCATCCTCTTAATTCCATCCCAGCCAAGTTTCACTGGCAACTAGAATCATTTTTTTCATTTTCAATTCTTATGAGCTCTTAGATGTATCTAATGCTAACATATTAGTTCAGTTGAGTTTTTCCATTATTCTTATTAATATGGGATCTTTTGAAA
Organism: Donacobius atricapilla; assembly: GCA_013397315.1. Lineage (NCBI taxonomy): Eukaryota > Metazoa > Chordata > Aves > Passeriformes > Mimidae > Donacobius > Donacobius atricapilla. The sequence continues at coordinate 118,114 of WBMY01003786.1, forward strand.
TCTTGGACTACTTATGAAAGAGATTGTGGATGAGGGCTGGAGAGGATTAGCCATAGTTTATATTATCTGTCGTAGAGAAAGTATCTGTACTTGGCTCTTTAAAGCCATGTAAAATCTGGGCCAAGATGTCAGCCTTTAATACTCCCACTTGTTAAAAGGTAGACACTTAAATTCATTTAGGAGAGCAAATACATTACAAGTAAGTTAATAACACTAACCCAGGTACTTTTAGAAAATTCTGTAAAGCCAGATTTTCTTTCCTAAGCAAAATATTTAACAAGTTCATAGCACTTTTCATATATCCATCTCCAATTTTAACAAAATCTTTTGAAAAATAAGTATCCAGACAGGCAGAAACACAGGATAAGTGTTCAACTTATTTTTTTCTGAGTTACTGTGCCTCTTTCTCTTCCACACCACAAAACACCTCAAAAGCTGTAATCACCATTCATTCTTAACATAAATGTTTAGAAGATATGCTCTAAATGTTTCATATAGTGAAAGCTTCTAATAAAGCTAAATTAACAAAATCCCCAGCTTTCAGGGTTATCAAATTAAATCAAGGACCAATAAGATGGTGGGCAGTGAAAATGTATTCTGTATTCACGGTAACAAACACCTGGCTTTGCCAGCAGCTGACCAAGTGCTGTGTTTTTGTAGAACACAATGTGGTTTGCTCTGCTTGGAAACTGTGAAAAAGAGCAGAAGCTTTCAAAACACAGAGAAGTGGAACTTGGTGCTCTTTCCCCATAAAGCTGCAGAATGCAGGTCCCTCTCAGCTGTTAAGATTGAAGAATGACTTGGAGTAGAACAATAATGTCAGAAGAACAGTGAAGTGCACACCAGACAGCCATAAGAACTTCATTTGACTTGTATTGGCAATTGATTTAAATGGAATTGCAACCACCCATCAAGGTCAAGAGTGCTTTCCTGACATTAGGGACCTCTGTGTCAACTGTAAATGTACAGTGGTCATCTATTTTTTACAAACATGTTCAAATCATTATAAACCATGTTTTAGAATGATTGTTTTAATGTTCTAGGTAATGGGATTTTGCTGAATGGCAGTATTGCTAGCTGAACAGTTTGCAATTTATTCTTTGCTATACAAATTACTCCGCAAAAAAATAAAATACGCTTTATCAGATACTGCACAGCTTAACCACAGAGATGGACCACACCAGGTACCTTCCACTTTAGTTTAACAATGGTACCATTAAGACAACAATGTTGTGATTTTAGGACAACAAGGCCTAACATTAACATGCTTAACAGTAGTGCAGAGCTTCAGGCAAACGTTACACTAACGCTTGAATAAAACCTATAATATTGGTTCCAGGTCAAAATCTCTGGAATATCCTGCCACATCTATAATAGATTGTTCTCCCACTGAAGGTGAGGGCGACCTGTTTATTTGGACTTTGTATACTTACAAAGAGCCCCCACTGTGATAACTGTTTTTATATTTCTCCATCAAAATATGTTTATGTCACCCTAAAGACAAATAAAAAGCACATCTCCCTTTTGGGACACTGATAATTAAGGTCCCTGACCAACAGAGATAAGGGATACCCTCTAAACATCCTTTCTATGTGGTTCTAAGAAATCAGTCATTTCGTTTCCAGGTCAACTATGTTCAGCTCATATCTATTTACTGTCTTACTCTTATTTCTGAGGTAAATATATTTTGATGATAAAGAGCCATAGGGTTAAAATCAGAAAGAATGAAGAAATGGGCTCACAGTGAATTACATTCCTCACAGGAGTTCTGCTGTTATCTCAGTTATTCTACTTTTCTGTCACTCACTGCATTCCCATCTTTGGAAATTTTGAAAAACCGCAATCCCAGAGTGATTTGGACTGGAAGGGACCTTAGAAATCACCCCATTCCACCCCTGCCACGGCAGGGACACCTCCCACTGTCCCAGGCTGCTCCCAGCCCCAGTGCCCAACCTGGCCTTGGGCACTGCCAGGGATCCAGGGGCAGCCACAGCTGCTCTGGGCACCCTGTGCCAGGGCTGCCCACCCTGCCAGGGAACAATTCCTGCCCAATCTCCCACCCAGCCCTGCCCTCGGGCACTAGCAGCCATTCCCTGTGTCCTGGCACGGTGTGCCCTTGTTAAAAGTCTCTCTCCATCTTCTTCAGGCACTGGGATCACAGAAGTTAGTTCAAGCAGCAGTGAAGTATGACAAAGAGACGATGACAGTATGGTCCAGAAGTAAAAGACCAGATCTGTCTTAGAGAAGTAACAGTATTTGTATTGGCTCCAGCAACCACTGGCACAGCCCAAACAGCATTTGTGCGTTGTAATTTCTGCTGCCTTGTGGTTTGTGATTCTCTTTTTTAAACTTAATAACGCCTTATTGTGGAACTATAATTCAACCTGTATTTTTGTTTACATACTTGTTATATTTAATACTTCTATTTCCTTAGTTGAAGAANATATTTTTGTTTACATACGTCTATACTTGTTATATTTAACACTTCTATTTCCTTAGTTGAAGAAGTTGTGAACAAACAAAACAAGTGGAAAAAAAGTGAATATAAGGTTAAACAGGTCTAAATGTCATATATTAAAACTTAAAGACTGAATAAATTCAAAACTTAAATGAACAAGTTAATCTCATTTTTCATTGAATTACACTGAAATATTTTATCTCTTACACAAGCTATCTTTAAGCAGTTATTGGGATTCCTTTAGCATCTGTTACATAAAGGGATCCCTTCACACCAGTTTTTAACTGATGTAAACACACCGCTATCATTATTTTCCTGCATTTATTAGGGAAAAGACTTTTGGATGTTGCTGCTTCCCCCTCATTACACTGGATAACAGAAATCTGATTTGGATTCTGGTCCAGGCTTGGGTTGCTCTTGCAGAGCAGCAGCTCCTGAGCAGCAGTGCCCCCACAGCCAGAGCACATCCCAACACCCCAGCTGCCTTCCCAGCCCAAAGCTGGCCTAGAAGTTTGTAAATTCCTTTTCTTCCAGTGCCTCCTATTTGACTAATTACCTAATCATAATTTGGTAACCTAACAGTAATTGACAGCATAGAAATGCAAAATAACCATGGCCTGAAAGCTGACATGAGCAGAGTTATATCACCCAGCATCCTGGCTTTCACACAACTACTTCATTACCTGTAAGCTTCTCAGTAATGAATATGCTATTAAAAGGGTTTTTTAATTTTCATGTTTCTCATGTTGTAATTCTCCAATAAATTTCCCTGACTTCCAACATAAATAAGTTTCATTATTCCTCATTATTAAAAGAAACAAACACATTCTCCTTCACTGAAAGGGTGTCATATAATTAGATGACCTTCTTACATAAAATCATGAATGAAAAAAGACCTGACAAGTTGCATAAAAATATTTAATCAGACATTAGGACATTAAATATAGTTAGTCAAAACACAAGACGTTATTGTACTAACAAATGCTTTCAGAAGCAGTCTTTTACAATACAAGAGATCAAAACAGACTTTAGTTTTACTGCATCATTAGACAAGTCCCAGATTTTTAACAATTTATCACCAATTTCTTCATTTGGTCGCTTTAAACATGCTTTTAAAACATACTTGATAACTACTAAAAATTGTATACAATGCAAATGACATTTCAGATAAGTTTTATTGACTTAATGCTCTGGTAATAAAATTATAACAATCAGTATTATTTTGATTTATTGCAAATTTTACTTTCAACTTTAATGGACTTGGTGCATGGCAGAATTGAACGTAATGCTGCTGCCACCTCAAGGTCACTACAGAAAACTGTGATGGTTCATTTTGGTCTACTCCTGTCGAATAAACAGCAGGAAGATTGAATAACTAAGAATGAACAGGCTCCTTTGTTTTCATAAAGTTGTTTGATGCTCACTATGTGCAGATTTCAGGTGTATATTTGCAATGAAAAACTGATTTTCTGCCTCTGTGTACATGGATGTACAGACACAGACACACAGACAGACACAGGACCTGAAGAGCTGCAGGCAGGAATGGTGCTGAGGGTTAGAGGAAAAAAAAACATTTGGATGCCAAGGAATGTTCATAAGGTGAGCCAAACCATGCAGTCCTATTTTACACAAATTCCTGGACGAGAATATGAACTTAGTAAAATTGCAAAGGAAATTTCAGTCCATTATATTTCTCGGGGGTTTTTTTGATGGTTGGTTTGTTTGTTGCTTTTTTTAAGCTTTTAGATTAAAATCACAATAGGATGAGCAATTCTAGTTTGTCACATTTATGTTAATATTATGATATAGCTCTTGAGGGGACAAATGCATAGTAAGTTCTGTGGCCCAAATAGGAAACTTGTGCAAATTTTCTTATTTAAGATTCTGTAGAACAAATGAATATTTCAATGAAGAACCATGTCTTCACTATAAAACATCTGCAGTGCTGTGTGTTTCTATGGATGTTCAGAAATAATATGTTTGTACTCCTAAAAGTTCTACAGGAGCATAGCAAAAGCCTCACACCATCATCCAAATACAAATGCATGGTCAGTTATACAAATTCTGTAAAATTTATCATGGTTAGGTTAACATGACTGCTACCCTGAACTTATCTGAAAAATGTCACACTCAAAAATTACAATCTACTGCTTAAAACCCACCTCAAGCAGCTCCGTGCTTGATTAAAAAAACTCTCTCTCATTCCATTTGGCAAAAACCAGATTGCAATTCAAGTAAAAAAGTCTGCAGGAGATCAACTTATGGAATTTAAGGAAAGTTGCCAGGACCACTCACTGAAGGACAGAGGACTGGTCCACTATTCCCTTTATTGACATGAAGAAGTACCCAAAGGCACTTCTTATTTCTTCTTCTAAGCTATGCAGTTTTCACGCTGAGCAGGATGTTTTAATACTTTGATTCTGGCCAATATTGGTAATTAATACTGAAATTAAGTCATGGATATACCAGAGTTTCACACATGACTGGATTTCCAAATTTTTGGTGCTATTTTATCTTTTGGGAGCTAGCATGTAGTACATACCCTAGAGGTTCTTGCTTGCACCAGAAATCAGGGGATTTTAGTCCACACTGAGTGATTTAACAAGGAAGGAAAAGTAGTATCTTTTAACTACAACTGTAAAAAGAATACCACCAATTAAATCAGTTATAGGAATATTAGCTATATTAGAACTCCAGGGAGTCCAATTCTTTTTAGGGGATCTCCTTTTACAGGTGAAATATTAATTTATGTAATGCATGATCTGATTCCAGGCTTACTGCAGCTTATCATTCACAAATGAATTCTCCTGGATTGTGTAAATACATACCGAGGACAGTCACTGGAGCATTTCTGAATGGCAAATGTAACAAGTGGGATCAGGGTGTACCTGCTCTAATGCAACACTTCACATACAGATAATTTCTCTGAAGAATGCAAAGGGCACGTCTGTATTTTCACTGACTATAACAAGATAAAAAGAGCGGTACTTTGCTGTCACTGTTGTTGGAGTCTTTTGTGCATATGACTCCCCCTGCTACAACTGACAGGATTAAATCACATTCTGCACTCCCTCAGTTGGATTACAGACCTAAAGCACTGTCTGGACTAAAAGCTGGCAAAAATACCAGTATCTATGCAAAGTAATAAAAAGGGAAAAACATTGTGGACATAATATAGTACATCATGTGGCAAGGCTCTGAGGACTGCCTTGATATTTTCTCTATAGATAAATAATCTTTGTCCCTATTCTAAGTGGAGTTTCCCCATGGCCAATTCACCAGTAAAATCCTACCCCAAAATCTGTGATTTTACGAATCTAAGACAGATCTGTCCTCAGTACATGTGCACAGATCACACTTTATATTAACCCAGGTATAAGGAAACTGCTTGTTCTGAAGGCTCTGAGAAGCCCTGAGATGGCAAAACACCTCTTAAGAATCTGCAAGTTTATCCTTTCCCCTCCAAGAGAGAGAAGATGGCAGTGAGGCCCTTCCTCCCTCACACTCAGCTACAGCCCAGTTTGATCCTGCATTCCACTTACTGCAGACCTTCCAACAAGAGACACGTGCCACTTTGACCAAGTCCATAAAAATCATCTCCTAACACACTCACAGCAGTTAGGGGTGTGATTTTGGGCGACATTTTTATGTAAGATTTAATATAAAATGCGGTTCTAATTCTGTGTTGTCAATAGTACTGGCAGAAATAAGCCTTCACTTCCCTCATGGATGAAACCAACAAATACAGCGATTGTGAAATGCACTGCTGTGCCAGTGTAACTTCTACATCAATTATGAGTTATAGAAGTTGCTGTTGGTATAGCCGTATCAAAAAAATAACCTTATATACCACAGAGAACATCTTAGCACCTTGTCTTGAGCCAATGTGAAGCTTTTCATGATGTCTCACTCTTTTCAGCTCACCTGGTTGTCTCTTCTGCTCAAGACCAATGAGAAGTACGTTGAAGATAATAATAACAATATTCCACAGAACAGTATGAGGAGAATTTTGGGGGAAAAAAAATATTCTCTTATTCCTGAGTAAAAGTTGTAAATATAAGTGAAGAAGCCGATGAGAAAGAAATATAGAAAATTTTTTTCTGTAAAAAGCAATTCCAAATAAGTGACTTACGGTCAAATAACTAAGATTCAAGGAAATGAGAGTAAGTTTGCAAATAATAGGACAGATGCTGTTAAATCATCTCTAAATTGCAATTACGTATTTTACGTATACACTTACTTGCACACATAAAATTAGATTTACATAGAGCTTAGAGGTGGTCCTGAATCACAGGGTTTAAATCTGGAGTCAAGCCTATGTCTACACTCCCATAAAGCTGGGGGAAGCAGGCGATTGAACACAGGGATTTTTAGTCTCATTTCCTGTACAAAATCAAGTAGATGTGATTCTAGGAGACAGAATAAGTCATGTAGGAAAGCAGAGGCAAAGTGTTTTTCCTTTAATTCATAGAAGAGTATACCTAAAGTATAGAGTGAAAAAAATCTTAGCATTTGATAACGTGTCACAGAAAAATACAAGGTCTAAAGTAATGAGAGATGCACTGATTTGCAGAGGTAGCAGTACTAAAATAATTAAAAGATCAAGGGGAAACAAAAGACAAAAAGATAAGAAGTTTAAAATGTCATGGTTATTCTCCAAATATATGACATATATCAGATTCACAGCTTTTTAGCAAATACTAATAATTTAGATTTAGTAAACATATTAGTAACCATCTTCTCAAAACCAGGAGATATGTATCTAAATTAAATTAATATAAATCAGCCCCTAGATGTCATTGTTGCAGCTGAAATATCACTTAATACAGAACTTTCCTAATTCCCTAGCAGAAAAGGCTGTGTAAAGCAAAATAAACCATCTAAGTAATATAAATTCTGCTCAGCTTTAATGCCTCACTGCCAAAACACAAAGAGCTCTGAGGCTGTAACAAAAAGATAACTAATTCTAACTACACAAAGGGGCTGTGTGTGAGGTTTGGGTTCTGGCAGCAGAGAAGCACAACCACCCCAAAGGAGATTGTACTCTAAACCTTACGGAATAAAACATCACACACCTGTCCCAAGGGAAGATTCTTCCTAACTCCCATCAACACTGGCCTCAATACTAAAAATGGTATTTCATATAACCATTGAAATACATTGAAAATTATTGAAATATTATTTCAATATTTACATCTCTGATTCTATCTGGAACAGTTGCACACATTCCCTCATTATATACAAAAACTTGAGTTTAAAACACTTATTTTAATTTGGACAAACTTCTGTTTTCTACCATATGCTGTAGCAATGAGTTCCAGAGGTTGATTACACTCACATAACAAAAAAAAAAGGAAATCTAAAACTTCATGTACCTGTTTTGAAAGTGCAACCATTATTCAACTTCACTGAATAACTAATAAATCTAATGGTAGAAGCATATTTAAAGTGCAATTTCTTTCCTTTCTACTATTTATTTTCCATATATGTCTATCATGTTCTTTTGTATGGTCTAAATGCAGACACCGTGTTCATCCTTCCCTGCATAAATTCTCAGCACTCCTAACAATTCTCAATCCACCTGCAGTATTTGGTCTCAGAATAAAATGTAGTCCTTTTCATAAACAAATAACACATCATTTTTCCTAATCCGTGTTCTTACCACACTTCTCTCACTCTGCATTTTCCTAGATTATGCAGCACATTTGCAAACTTCTGTATTTAGGGGGTCAAAATGTCCCATAAGGCTCCATTTCATAGTAAGGGATATGATTCACAGTCTGATAAGTCAAAGTATTTGTACAGTACTTGTACACCTGTGTGAAAATGTGCAAATTCTTCCACCCTTTTCTGAGGAACCAAACATTTCATTTTTCATGTGATAGTGAACTGTATCTTATGCACTCTAAACTTTTTTTTTTACCCAGAAACAAGACAGCTATGAGCAGATACAAACAATATGAAACACATTCTGTCAGCTAAAAAGAATTAAAAAAACTGAATTCAGGCTTCTGTGTTGTAATTGGTCTATAAAGATAGCAGAAAAATCCCTACTTACCAAGAGTATTGTAATGCAACAGTAAATTCCATCTTTTTATGGTGCATCTACCTCACAATAAAGGTCAACTCCAGGCTACCAAGGACTGAAACTTAGACAAAATATTAAAATAAAATTCTCCTTCTTCTCATGCCACTCCAAGTGCTCCCACAGCACTCATGGCACCGTTCACGCAGGAAGGGATGCACCAGCCAAAGCCTCCCTTCCAGCCAGGGCTCCATACAAGGTTCATTTCTGTTGTACACACAGCTACAAATCAGTTTATTTAAAGCTCACTCAATAAAGTCAGGGACTCCAGTTATATAATACATTAAAATAATGTGAAAATTATAAAGCTTTTGGAATGGTTTCGGAACTGCCAGGCATGAAAATGTAGAAAACTCATGGGCTAAATTGGATTCTTCATTGACAATTATATAACTCATTGCTGGTAAAAGTCATTAATGAAAACAAGCCTAATTGTTCACTTGATGACTGAGCAGAGTTTCAGGACGGAGGCCACAGAGACTAAACAGGCACCTTATAGGAAAACTACTACATGTAGATTTCTGCTATTTTAAAAGTGTCCACAACAACCTCTGCACACTTTGCATGTTTTCAGTTCAAGATTGCATCTCTGCTGATGTAGCTCGAAATTCACCTGGTGTTTCTAGACTATGTGTTACTCTTTTAAAAGAAGCATATAATGTTTACCATAAAACTCATGCCACCGACATTCTGTACATATTTACAGTACTTAGGAAGCAATTTTGTATAAACTTTTACAAAAACATCAACATTGTGAACATATTATCCTCAATACAAGAGTCTCATCTCTGCTGCTCAGGGAGAGGTGCCTTATTCAGATTTCATTTGGCTTCGTGTCTCCTTCTACTTGAAAGCAATGAAAATGAAAAATAGGAAAATAACTTCTCGAATAAAGAAGTCTTTCAAATTAATGTAAAAGTGTAAAATCTAAATCTGTCCTTTTGTACAATCATACCTGCACAGAGAATGAAATCTTTACCTTAGTCCAGGTTTAATTACAACAAAGAATAACAGAGTGTATGGAGATGATTACTCATTATCAACTCAGTATTTTTAATTCCTGTCTATCAGATCCCAGCATATTTTGGTTGGGAAAAAGAGGGTGAGAGTCCTGTACCTACAAGAGTGATTCAATTCAGGTAACTGGCTAATGAAACTATGACATATACAGACATGGAAACAAAATTTTTAAAGGAATGGGGTACAAGAAAAATAGTAATTTTCTATTAAAAGGCTCTACTTAACATGGCAGAAACATCTGAAAGAAGTTGCCATTATTATTATTACTATCTTTGACACTGTGAATACGATACAGCTTGAAGTTTTACTTTTATTTTTTTAATTAAATGCATTTAATAGGTGTTAAGAAGACAGGTTGTATCCTTGCATTTTCCTGACAGCAATTTATTTTTTAAAAAAAGTCTTATCAAAGGCTTATCAAGTTTTTCTTGCCAAGTCAGAGATTGTAGGATAGGGCTCGGTTTGTCTTAAAATTTTATATAATTAAACAGAGCTTTGTAATTCAAGGAGTCAAAGAGGAAGGGAAAGTTAGAGATTTTGAAAGGATGGTCAAATCCATCTCTTGAATAATAGCTGATTTGAAAATATTTTTAAAAGGTCATATACTTCAAAAAGACCAAATATCTATGAAACAATATAAAATCATTAACAAATCTGTCAACTGTGGGAGGAAGTGATCTTGGAAAAAGTTCCTACAATTTTACCAGATCCCTCCAAATCCAAATCTCCACATCAATACACTTCAACCCCCGTTCTGGAAACGAAGATTGGATTTTACTTGCCATCACCAGCTACTTTTGAAATCCCTTCTGAAGCTCATGATTCCCCTGATTTTCGGTCTACATGAAATCTCTCTCAAATTCACCACATGTAACCTTCCTGGTACGCAGCTCCCAAGGGAGCCCTGACATGCGGTATATATATAAAAACTCTTAATGTCTGCCCGCTTAAAACTGCTAAACCTTCTCGACAGCTTTACACCCAAAATGTGGAGGTTGTTGAGTTTTTAACTACACGTGTTTACCATGGAAACCGTGCTGGACAAAAGCAGCTTTGGGGAGACTCCCCAGCGGAGCGCCCCGCGCTGCCAGGCCCGGCGCTGGCACGGGGAGAGGAAAGGGCTCCGGGCCGGCAGAACCCGCCCNGTTCATTTCTGTTGTACACACAGCTACAAATCAGTTTATTTAAAGCTCACTCAATAAAGTCAGGGACTCCAGTTATATAATACATTAAAATAATGTGAAAATTATAAAGCTTTTGGAATGGTTTCGGAACTGCCAGGCATGAAAATGTAGAAAACTCATGGGCTAAATTGGATTCTTCATTGACAATTATATAACTCATTGCTGGTAAAAGTCATTAATGAAAACAAGCCTAATTGTTCACTTGATGACTGAGCAGAGTTTCAGGACGGAGGCCACAGAGACTAAACAGGCACCTTATAGGAAAACTACTACATGTAGATTTCTGCTATTTTAAAAGTGTCCACAACAACCTCTGCACACTTTGCATGTTTTCAGTTCAAGATTGCATCTCTGCTGATGTAGCTCGAAATTCACCTGGTGTTTCTAGACTATGTGTTACTCTTTTAAAAGAAGCATATAATGTTTACCATAAAACTCATGCCACCGACATTCTGTACATATTTACAGTACTTAGGAAGCAATTTTGTATAAACTTTTACAAAAACATCAACATTGTGAACATATTATCCTCAATACAAGAGTCTCATCTCTGCTGCTCAGGGAGAGGTGCCTTATTCAGATTTCATTTGGCTTCGTGTCTCCTTCTACTTGAAAGCAATGAAAATGAAAAATAGGAAAATAACTTCTCGAATAAAGAAGTCTTTCAAATTAATGTAAAAGTGTAAAATCTAAATCTGTCCTTTTGTACAATCATACCTGCACAGAGAATGAAATCTTTACCTTAGTCCAGGTTTAATTACAACAAAGAATAACAGAGTGTATGGAGATGATTACTCATTATCAACTCAGTATTTTTAATTCCTGTCTATCAGATCCCAGCATATTTTGGTTGGGAAAAAGAGGGTGAGAGTCCTGTACCTACAAGAGTGATTCAATTCAGGTAACTGGCTAATGAAACTATGACATATACAGACATGGAAACAAAATTTTTAAAGGAATGGGGTACAAGAAAAATAGTAATTTTCTATTAAAAGGCTCTACTTAACATGGCAGAAACATCTGAAAGAAGTTGCCATTATTATTATTACTATCTTTGACACTGTGAATACGATACAGCTTGAAGTTTTACTTTTATTTTTTTAATTAAATGCATTTAATAGGTGTTAAGAAGACAGGTTGTATCCTTGCATTTTCCTGACAGCAATTTATTTTTTAAAAAAAGTCTTATCAAAGGCTTATCAAGTTTTTCTTGCCAAGTCAGAGATTGTAGGATAGGGCTCGGTTTGTCTTAAAATTTTATATAATTAAACAGAGCTTTGTAATTCAAGGAGTCAAAGAGGAAGGGAAAGTTAGAGATTTTGAAAGGATGGTCAAATCCATCTCTTGAATAATAGCTGATTTGAAAATATTTTTAAAAGGTCATATACTTCAAAAAGACCAAATATCTATGAAACAATATAAAATCATTAACAAATCTGTCAACTGTGGGAGGAAGTGATCTTGGAAAAAGTTCCTACAATTTTACCAGATCCCTCCAAATCCAAATCTCCACATCAATACACTTCAACCCCCGTTCTGGAAACGAAGATTGGATTTTACTTGCCATCACCAGCTACTTTTGAAATCCCTTCTGAAGCTCATGATTCCCCTGATTTTCGGTCTACATGAAATCTCTCTCAAATTCACCACATGTAACCTTCCTGGTACGCAGCTCCCAAGGGAGCCCTGACATGCGGTATATATATAAAAACTCTTAATGTCTGCCCGCTTAAAACTGCTAAACCTTCTCGACAGCTTTACACCCAAAATGTGGAGGTTGTTGAGTTTTTAACTACACGTGTTTACCATGGAAACCGTGCTGGACAAAAGCAGCTTTGGGGAGACTCCCCAGCGGAGCGCCCCGCGCTGCCAGGCCCGGCGCTGGCACGGGGAGAGGAAAGGGCTCCGGGCCGGCAGAACCCGCCCGCCATCCCGGGTCACCGGACTCACCGGGGCTCACCGGGACTGACCGGAGTGTCCGCTGTGCCCGGGACTGACCGGACTGACCGGGACTGACCGGAGTGTCCGCTGTGCCCGGGACTGACCGGACTGACCGGGACTGACCGGAGTGTCCGCTGTGCCCGGGACTGACCGGACTGACCGGGACTGACCGGAGTGTCCGCTGTGCCCGGGACNGAGCTCCCGCGCCCTGGGGAGCCGCGGGGCCCGCGCACCGCCCGCTGCGAGCGGCCCGGGCCAGGCCGGCTCGGCTTTTGTGCCCTGGAGGCGTTCCGCCCTGCCTGGCCGCGCTGCTCCCGCGGCTGTTGGGCACGGCTGGAATGGCAGCCCGGAGGCTTTTCCGCGGGGCTGCGCCTTCCCCTCCGCGTCCTCCCGGCATCCTCAGACGCTACCTTTAAATTACTCTGTGGGCCCTCTGGACAGCGCTCTCGGGCACGTGTCTCTTGGGGATGGTCCTGTGCAGGCACCGGAGCTGGACTCGATGATCCTTGTGGGTCCCTTCCAAGTCATTCTATGCACAGTTCTTAGCATCCCTCTAAAAATCAAGTCTGCAACAGTAAGCGTTAAACTCTAAGCAAAGGGTGACCTAGCATATTTATAACTAACATAGCAATGCATCTGGTAACGGGGATGAGCTCCAAGCATCCCAGATCACTACAGGTGAAGCTTCTCTCTCTGTTTGCCTTTTGGACATAGCAACAGGGTATGGCAGCATATTTCTTTCATGATCTTTTGTCAGGATATTTCCTCTTAGTTATTATGATGCTTTCAGGTGTTTTCAGGTAGGGAAAGCATTTGCCTATTTAGCATTACTTACAAAGTGTTAAAAGTACCAAGGGTAATTTAAGGTAGCACCAATTTTCCTTATTTTCAAATTGAAAATATTTCAAGTAGACATTACTCCTTTGAGCATTCCATTAAATCTGCTTTCAGGGGGAAAAGCAGGTTTGTTCTCTTTTCATAATGGTTTTGAAACATGTTCCAGACGTTTTGAAACAAACAGCAAAGTGTTTTCTATCACTGAAATAGGGTGGTTTTCAAATAATTGTTTTCAACTTGAAATATTTAACATGAGGGGCAGATGATAGTAAAAAATTAACATTGCTTATATTGATAGCTGTGATGATTAACCTGAATTGTAAGTTGAATGGCAGATGAAGGTAATTTGAGTAGTTCTGCCCAGAATTTTCCTGTAGTGGGAAAGGGGCACCACAGACCATGCTGTCATGTGTCTTTGCTTTATAATGGTGTACACTAAACCCATAACTTGAAAATGAGTAGATTTCATGGGGTTTTAGGACCAGTTCTGGAAATTCTTTTCTGGTCTTTGTATCTTTCTTGCCAAAAGAAAAAAAAAATCCACATGAATAGGTTATTTCTAGACATTTTTTTCAGAAGTAAATTTAACTGTAAGACTTTTGTCCAGCTCCTTCACCCCCACCCCACAGCTCTGCCCACATCACAAGGTATGTTTTTACATAAATTTTTGTATATTAGCATCTAATTTGACCTGCAACACTATCACATTATTGCCTGTGGTTTATGGTTTGATATTTTTAAAGGAGGAGTAATTGGAAATAGTAACTGCCTGTAGCTTTCCCTCAAAACATAAAAGAATTGCTCTTGATAACTTTAGTGCCATTTGATTTTCCCTACAATTAAGAAATTGTAGAAACAGCTGCAATTAGTAAGTGTTCTAGAAAATTATGTTTATAAAGAGAAGTATGATTTGACATTTGAATGGTCTTTAAAATAGTTGTAGCGAAATGACTAATGGAAGTAAATGCCAGAAGTACTTTCTCCTAACATTTCAAGGAAAAAAACTGCTTGTTTTTGTAAATTATATTGTTGCAAATTGTCACTTACTTTAGTAGCATTGGTGTGTCAAAGTGCATTAGGAATATATTTTCATATCATACCGTGCTTTTAAACATCAATATGCTGACAGTTACTGCCAGTTGATATTTTAATGTTTAGCATTCAAATGTGTAGTGCTTGTAAAGAAAAAGAGAATAGTTTGTAACACTGTTCTTCAGCTCACACTTGGAAATACTTGTCTTGTCCTTGTACAGCTTGGAGGCAGCCTGTTGGAGGCTCTCTTGGAGTTACTCTCTCCAGCTGTATTGAGAGGCATCCACAGTATCCACTAAATGTCTTTGGCTATCTCTGTAGCAATTCTGAAGATTTTTACAAATTTAGTGGAATTAGGCTTCTGTGTTCAGTAGAGAGAGCAATGTCAATAGTACTGGGCTGTATTTTCATTATTGTGCAGGTATAAATCTTTATTTTTTATAACCCCCATTCTCCTAGGTATTATGGAAGAGGGAAGCAGCATTGCAGTATTGATGCCAAATATTGGGGAGCAGGAGGCTGTGCTGATTTCTGAAACAGTCATTGGCCCAACACTGCAGAGCAGCGAAGACCAGAGAAAATGTAAAACTGACCCCCTGATCCACGTTATCCAGAAGCTGAGCAAAATAGTTGAAAGTGAGAAGTCACAAAGATGCCTTTTAATAGGGAAGAAGCGTTCCCATGCCGATGCTTCTGCGCAGAGTTTGGATGCAGACGAGCTTTGTGAAATCCCAGCTAAAGCAATCGAGCTCTCGGTGATTGCTACTCAAAAGACGGAAGAATTACAGGCAGATTATTTTTTGACTGAATGTCTTCCACAAAGCAAAAAAAAGGTGACATGCTATCAATGTGGTCTCTGTAAGTTTCTGTCGCCTTCGCTCTTAACTCTGCAAGAACATATAAAACAGCATGGGCAGAAAAATGAAGTGATATTAATGTGCTCAGAATGTCATTTTGCCTCCAAAAGCCAAGAAGAACTTGAATCCCACTTCCAAAGTCACCATGAGAATGGTGGTAAAAACAGCATCCAGACAAAAGTGCAGCAGTGTGTCAGTGTCACCAGTTCATTTCTTCCAGCGCAGGTGGAAGGAAGTGTCAAATCGGGGACTGATCAGACAGGAAATCTGGAATGTAAGGATACAACTCAGTCTGCTCCTGTGCCTGAAATGGGTAGGAGGAAATGGTACACCTATGAGCAGTATGGCATGTACCGGTGTTTAATTTGCAGGTACACCTGCGGTCAGCAGAGGATGTTGAAAACACACGCTTGGAAACACGCAGGAGAGGTTGATTGCTCCTACCCCATCTTTGAGGAAGAAAATGAAACCACCAGCTTGTCAGAGACAGTTGTAACTCATACACCTCACAGTGTGGATACAGTTGTCCTTTCTTTGGAAAACAATGAACTTGATATCCATAGTGAGCCTTCTCTTCAGCTTCAGATTTGCAATTCTGAGCAACTGTCGTGTAAATCGCCCGTAGGAACAAATGTAAAAGAGGAGGAGCTATTAAGTGAGTCCGTGGTGCATTCTACTACAGAGGTTGTAGAGGAGACTGTATCAGATACAGAGCCAGACAATTTGATAACTGACAGCCTGCTGTCATCGGCACAGAAAATCATCAGTTGTAGTCCAAATAGAAAGGGTCACGTTAATGTCATAGTAGAGCGTTTGCCAGGTGCTGAAGAAAGTGTTTTACAGAAGCCATTCTCAATGAGCACTGACATTGAAACAGAAAAGAAATTAATCTCAGAGGAGTCCTCTGTTACCTGTGAAGAACCTGATGAAGTTTATAATTCAGATGCAATTCAAGAAGTAATAATAGAATGGAATAACACCGAGAAGAAAGATAACGAATTAAGCGCTAATAAAAATGTAACAGCTGACGAGAATGTGCCTCCTGCACGAAGGAGGACAAATTCAGAGTCTTTGCGACTGCACTCCTTAGCAGCAGAAGCTCTTGTTACAATGCCAATTAGAGCTGCAGAATTGACACGGTCCAGCCTCAGGGCTCTGACTGGAGAAGATGCTGTGGATGCAGGCGCAGGGCAGGGAGGAGCTGATGGCCCATGCATGGCTCATTCTAAAGTGGTGTCCTCACTTAAGGATCCTTCAGAGGAGTTCAGCAGCTTAAACCAAAGCGAATGTGCAATAGTTGAAATAAAGAAAGACACACCAGAGCTGTCAGAAGCGCCAATTAAAATGGGCATCAGTATGTCACTGCTCACTGTCATTGAAAAACTGAAGGAGAGGACAGACCAGAACGCTTCTGACGACGACATCCTGAAGGAATTACAGGACAACGCCCAGTGCCAGAAGGCCGGTGAGGCGGCCGTGGCCGGGAGCAGCCTGGTGGAGTTCATCCCCAGCGCCGAGCGGCCCTACCGCTGCCGCCTGTGCCACTACAGCAGCGGCAACAAGGGCTACATCAAGCAGCACCTGCGGGTGCACCGCCAGCGCCAGCCCTACCAGTGCCCCATCTGCGAGCACATCGCCGGCGACAGCAAGGGCCTGGAGGGCCACATGATCAACCACTGCAAAGCTCGCATGTACCAGTGCAAGCAGTGCGAGGAGTCCTTCCACTACAAGGTAAAGCTCGTCCCCCGGCCCGGCCAGGATCGCTCCGTAACCTGTTCTGCTCTTTTGTAATAACTGCTGATCCCTCTTTCTGACGTCCTGGCTTCATTGTAATTACCGTTAGGGATTATTGCCAGCAGCACGTGCTGAATATACAGTTCCGCTGTAGTTATTCTGCTTTGCCCACTGAAATAACCTTGTTTCCTCGCATAACTTTTTTTCCCTGAGAATTATCTTAGGGACATAATTAATATCATGTTGTTTTTCTGCCCACACACAGCAACTGCAGGAAGAACTGGAAACATCAGAGAACTTAATAGCTGAAACTTTAAAAGAATGCTCAAACGTGCCTTCCTGTCGGGAGTGTGGCAGTTGGGGGCTAACATGAAACACATTGAAGCAGAAATTTTTCTTTCCTTTTTCCACTGTTATGTTGCTCTGGATGTTCTGTAGAACTTAGATTTGAAAGCTTACATAGCAGAGCAGAATAATACACTTCTGCCATTTCCCTAATTGCTATTTTAAGCATCAGTGAGTGAGTTCCTATGTACTCAGCTCAGTACTCAGAACAAATTGCATCAGTATCCAGCTGTACAGCTGAAACTCTTGGAAGCAGTGGTTGTGCAAATTTTCCCATATCTATTGTCATCTAGTCCTAGTTTGAAAAAATATCCAGGTAGGGTAGCAAAACAGGACTGGTGTATTCTTAAGTCAGTGGGCAATATGAAAATTGAGTTAATTTTCACACAAGCCTCTAATCTCATACTACTTTTGGAGTACTGTAATTTTGGAGGAAGAACTGTGGCCGCTTGTCTGTGGGAATGGGGAAAGAAGGAAATTATTTTCTAAATAAGCACAAATCATAGAATCCTCTCATTCACTTTCATCAGTCCTCTATGTTACTAATTCATGATATTTACTTGTTTTGTTTGTGATAAAATTACCTAGAGGATAATCTGTATATATGCTAACAAACATTTCATATCAGTTGTCATAAAGCTTGAGTAACAGTGTCACAGATGATTGCAATATTCCAAGTGATCACTGTAAGTTTGTAGTGCATATTTAAACATTAGGAACTGTTTTTTCAGAGCCAGCTGCGAAATCATGAAAGAGAACAACACAGTCTTCCAGATCTCTTCTCTACAGCTACAGCTAACAAACTAATAGTTTCCAATGAAGCAGATGATAGAGAAGGTACTGTTTATATTTACACTTGAAATTAAAAAAAGTCACTCATAACATTACTTGTTTGCTCTATGTGTGTGTAACTGGTTTTAAGATCTCTTGTGCTGAAATGTTTTCATGCCTGTTCATAACCTTAAATGTGTGTTCTTTCCAGAGGGCAAAATTTACCATCATCACTCTTGAGGTGGCATTTATTGTTAGGTGATATATTTTTAGCTCCAGTAATTAAACCCTGCATTTCTTCTTGTGAAAAACAACTGATATGCAATATTACTCTGGATTTTTAAGAAGAAATTTTTCTTCCTTCCTTCAGCAGCAACAGTACTTTCCAAATGACCTAAACAAAAGAAAGCCTTTTTTTTTAAAGTCACCATGGTAATGTAGTTTGCTGTCAGCATGTGCATACAATGCCATCCCTTCTGAGTTTAGAAATTTCTATTTAATTATGCTAATGTCCAAAACGAGTCATTTATTTTAGCCCTAGCAAGGCAAATGTAAGACATTCTAAATATGCAACATGTATCTGTAAGAGTTGCCAGGGTAACAGTAGGTATGCATTTTCATAGAGACTCAGAGTGGTTTAGGCTGGAAGGGACTTAAAAGCTTCTCTCTTTCCAGGCCCTGCCATGGGCAGGGACAGCTCCCACTAGATCAGGTTGCTTAGAGCCTTGTGTTTGTTTAACTGTGTATCTGCTTCTAATTTAGTAGTGTTTGTTTGCAAAACATAAACAGCGACAAAAGAACAAAACAAAACCAAACACAAGAAACCCTTGATGCATCAAGGTAATCAAATAGGGGAAAAAATAACTAAATTTTGAAGTTTAGGAAAAAATGTGGCCTTAAAATCCCTTGTGTGTCCTGGAGAGCCACTATGTATCATTGCTGCATGAATGCATCCTCTTCACTGGTGAGTTACAGCTACTGAAAATATTTACAGCATTTTTATTTTGAAGGCAACACTGTAATTATTAGCATTTTGCAATTTTAGAGCATTATGGATAAATACTAGTAATTAGATAGTCTCTGAACAACTGTGAGCTGAAGTATTTCCATTTTGTGCACAAAGCTCTTTTCTGTCCCAACTGTGCTCTCATTTGTTTAGACAGCAAAATGTGCACTCTAATAGTACTTAGGTTGCAGTGGAAATTTCTGGGTTCTGCTCTTTCCTCTACAGCTGCTCAGTGAGTGCAAAAGTTGTTGAAATGGAAGCAATTTCTTGTGAAACAAGGCACTGACTAGCACAAGCCAGGGTGGATGGGCAATGGTTTGCCCAAAACAACTTGGTACATGTCAGAACAGAATGAGTTCCCAGCTTTGCCTTCTGCTCTCTTAGCTCACACTGCCTCTTTTTCTGGCTTTCAGTATACCGGTTAAAAGTTAATTACCTTATCAACCTCAGGTAGAATGACCTTTCCCAGCTCCTTTTTGCTCTCATCAATGCAGAAGGCATTTAAATTCAGGAAACTGAGCTGCAGTGCTCAGTACATCCCCAGGACCTAAGCCTGAGAAAGCCATTCAAGGCCGGGGGGAGACAGGGAGATGGCCAGGGAGGGTCTGCTGGCAGTGGGAATGTTTCCTACTACATCGTGGGGGTTTTCTGCAGAAGCAATAGCATAAATGTTTGAATGGAAGTGATAGGAAATAAGACATTGTTACTTCAGCAAGTTACAAATATTTACAAGCACAGCTTGGACTATTCTGACAGTGTTTTGTGTACTGTAAACCAGTGTACCTAAAGATGTTGTGATACAGGCAGGGATAACTACCTTGCAGTGCCTGAAACATGTCAGATTTGGAGAAATACTGTACTTTTTGAGCTCAAGTCCTGGTAATGTGACTGGTAATGTGAAAATCAATAGTCCTATCTGGTTTTGAAATTAGTATGTTTAATGAGGTTGTTTTAGAGTTGATATCCTGATTTTGTAATTTAACTTCCATGAAAGAGAAGACCCTGTTCAAGAAATCTGCCTGCTTTCAATTAATTTAGAGATGTTTTTATAAATATTTTTCTCATTATTATCTTATACAAGTGTTCCAGCCATGCACTTTAATTGATTGTTTACCCCACATGAAATTTAGTAATGTGGCTTGAATGAAAACAGTTCTCCTTTTAAACTTTTATTAACTCATACTGTGGAATGCTTAAATTATTTCAGAACCAATTTATAATCAAATTGCAGCACCACTGCAGTACAGCAATCTCTTGTCAAACAGATGTCATCCCTATAAAGCAGCACAAAACAAAGAAGTTTATGGCCTAGCATCTGTTTATGTGAAAGATGCCTGAGCTGGAACAGTTTCATTTCTTGTTTATGAAATAGTTAGTCCTAAAAGTCTCTTTATTCATCATGGTTGTACAATAAATTAAGAGGAGCATTATGAAACTGGATATGATTGGCTTGTAAATGTCTAATAATGAAGGAATAGGGTAATAAGCAGCATTACAGGAGCACCTGTTACTGCTGCTGCAACAAAGATCTGTCATTTCCATGTTCACTTGTAGCAGACCTGATATTCTCCATCCAGAAAGCAAAACAGGCCCCAAAACCACAGTGGAAGGGGTGAGGGACACGAGTGCTATTTTGTAACAGCAAGAGATTATGTGATGTATTATAATTTATGTGCATTTAGTGCAAGGAATAAATATCAAGTAGTGATTGGTATAAATAATTGCTCCTAAGTGTGTGCTGCTGGGTGTGAGCCTCTTCGAACTGTGCTGTACTGTGCTAATATGTTTGCATAATGCTTTAAAAAATCTCATTAGATACCGTTGGTTTTAAACTGCCTGCCCACTGAAATACCAAATTCATAACAGAAAATACATTTGGAAGCAGTTTATTCTAAAGCTGCAGAATTTAAGATGGAAAACCCCTTTGAGCAGAGCACAGCCCCTGCTTTGCCTTGAATCTGAGTGTCCTTGATCCACCTGAGGTCCTTGATCCACCTGAGGTCTCATACATGAATGTGTTTTCATAAAAGAATAATGCAGAAATATACATTCCAAAGTCTTTGAGTAAATAATTCGGATTGTTTTGATAATTTTTACATTAAAGGAAAAACAAATATGAGCATTTTGTAGGAAAAATTCCAGTATATTTTGCCTTAAGGTTGACTTGCAAAGAGTGCCTGTTGTATATTACTTCCATATTGCTTCTTATAAGAATGCTAAGGAGTGAGTATTGTGTCATGTTTTAAAATGAAATACAGGCAATACATTTTCAGTTATCTTGATACCCACAGAAATATTCCGATTTCATTTCACTGTCTTTGCATTCAGACTGCATTCATGTGATGTACCATATATTCTTCACAGTAACGCTCTGGTGTTATCAGCCTTACCTACTTACTTTGCATCTTGAACCAAAAGTGCTAAATTTTGGAGTGAAAGTTTAATTAGTTGTAATTTTGCTTTACTGTTGAAGTTAGCTGTCTGACTGTATTCAGTGGAATAATATATCTAGAACCATTTTTGGCATAAATTAGTGCCTGCCTGTGGGAAAAGAAATGTCTCCATAAAAGAGTTTTACCATCATGACTCTTAATTGTTTTGATAATGAGAAAATTCAGCCTAAAAAAAGTGCACGAGGTGCAGCATGATAGGCTGGACTGGGAAAATTCCCTGCATAAAAAATGCCATCCCTCTTCCCAAATGTTAATGCCTTAACACAAATCAGTCCCATTATTCAGTGAGGGAGCAGGAACAGGGCTGGTAAAGTGTACACACTTACTTCTCAAAAATATTCCAACTGTGCACTCGTGGGCACACATTTTCCTGTGTTTGAGGAGTCATTAGCCTTTGTCTCTGCAACCATTAATTTTTCAGGAGTCTTTTTCATTCTGGAAGGGAAAAATTACTTTTGTTACAATTGCTTTTCAGTAATTTGGAGAAGTTCCAAATTATTTATTAAGACATCTGGTCAATATCTATTTTTTTTATCCTCTCATATCTTTCAGAAAGTGTGTGTGGATGTGGATGATAAAGAGGATTTAGAGGCTTCGGGAGGTCTTTTCCTTTTGTTTTCTGTGTTTGCCAGTTTGAAACTCATCCATTCTCGACCCCTGTCTTTTCCCTTGATTTGATGCATTCTGCAAAGCAGTGAAACTGCTGGGTTCACAAGTCCCACATGTTATCACTTTTTGCTGTAACACAGGATTTTACCCAACTGCAGGGAGAAGGGAAGTCTGCACACAGAAAAAGAATGTGTTTTCCTAAAATTATAATAATTCCTGTAAATGGCAGGGCAAATGCAGAACAGTATGGTAAAATAAACTCTACCTTTATTACCCCTATATTCGTTGTCTGTTTAATACTTTAAAAGTCTTGAATAGTTATGGCCATTCAAAACCCCTTTAAAATGTTCATTTGTGTTTCATAATTCAGTTGTGATGAGATTATAACCTGAGAATTCCTTACGAGGCTGAGAGCAGCTCTCTGAAATAACAGGTTTTGTTTCAACAGGAAGCAAGTCCTCGGTGCAGAAGCTGTTCAGGTGTGACGTGTGTGACTACACGAGCACCACGTACGTGGGTGTCCGCAACCACCGCCGCATCCACAGCTCGGATAAGCCCTACAGGTGAGTGAGTGCCTGCCCCAGCCTGGTGGGGCCGCTCAGCTGCTCGTGTCTGGGCTCAGTATTTCTGAGCCTGAATTTCAGCCTGCTGACCATTGTTAGCTCCTTTCCCAAGGGAAAGCTGTCAGCAGTTTCTCTTTTCAAAACATCTCTCTCCGTTTCTCAGCACGGGTTCAGTAAACAGTGTTCCCTTTCCCATAACAACTGTCCCCAGGGGTTGTTTCCCATTCCTGAACCAATGGAGAGCAGTGTCAGTGCCATGGACCAATAATAGACCTTTTTACACAGCATGTTCTAAAAGAAACTGCTGGGATTGTAAATAAAGCCTCCTTTCTCTTCTGACAACTCTATGGAGTCAATCTATTTTGTGTCTTACCGTGACACTCGTGCACTTGGGAAAGGTGCTGGGAAAGAACTGCAATCACATTGTTTCACTGCAAATCACTGAAGGAGCCACACTTGCTGGCTGACTCAAACTATGTCATTAAGATTGGCTAATTTTTCCAGAATGCATCTTTTGCTGTGGCAGTCTGCTGCTTGTTTTCAGTTTGAAGCATTCACATGTGGAGAGGAAGATAATTATGTTGTAACACTGGATTTTGGCTAACAGTAATAATATATTTCTCAAAACGCTTGCCCACCTGACTTCATTTTGGATTTGCTTTATTGCAGAATGTTCTCCATTGTGATATTACTGCTTTATACATTGGCTGCTACAGAGTGTGGAAAAATTCTGCCCTTGTCACTAAGTGCCTCATCTTTTTCACTGGTTTCTAACATTGTAACACACTCACTTAGACTCATATTTTATACGTTTTCTACAAGGGTATGATATGGATTTATATAGGAACTTGAGTATCTAAAATCATATTAAATACTACAGCTGAGGTCCCCAGTAAAAACTAAATCCTGCATTTTCCTATTGGTTGCTGCATAAATTCCCCCAAACTCAATCTGTGCTCATTCAGTGTGTATCTCTGTCCCTCTCTAGTGGCTAGAAAATAGATCTGAGACAATAGATTTTTTGAGATGATCTTTAATGTAAACTTCTATCTTTAATGTAAATTCTGGAAACTCCACACCTTGAAATGCTGGGCTAAGCCAGGGACTTTCTGTTTTGGATAAACAAACTCTGAAGACATGTTGTATTTTGATTTGTGCATTACAATGATATCCCATAACACCAGCAAAAATTCGCAAGATGTTTACTCAGAGAGCAAGTATGGAATATAAATAGATTGTTTTCTCCTCAGAACCTTCACTATTACCATTATTTATGACTTAGTGAGGTTGGAGCAGCAGATAGTGTAGAGTGTCTTGTACGTGGTAGTTTTCAAATTGGTGTTAGCAGCTTGTTTTGATTTAGGAACCCTTGGAAATTCTCCATTGGTGATACAGACTACTGCATACTAAATACAAACCAACCCATCTGCCTTGCTTATCTTATTATTTTTTCATAAACCCCTTAGACTAATCTGAAAATGTGGCAGGATACTTAAGCCACAGTCTGAAAACCATAATGATCCAGTATTTATGGTATTTCTCCTTCTGAAACATGAATTCCTCAAGCCTTCCATAGTATCAAACAGCAACTTACTCTATTGCTGCCATTTTGAGAGCTGTAAACATATTTTATTATTTGTTTGACAAAACTTGCTGGAAACTAAGCTGTAGGGCATTAAAAGATAGGTTTTTGTAGATTTGATATGTTCTGGATTTTAATACTGCACAATTAAATACTTTCCAAAATACAGTGAGTATTCTCAGGCTAAGTATCCTGTAGTCTCAAACTGTTTTACACTACAGACCAGACTTTATAACTGGACATTTTACCATTTCAAAAAAAAAGGGAACACCTAAAGTTCAAACAAATATGTAAGAGTTTTACCTGAACTTGATGGTTTCTGTTTTGATATGGTAGATACAGGAAGGTTGTATCAACAGTATATTGATATTTATGAATAACAAGGAATTTGTGTAATACTTTGGGATCTAAATCTTTGGATCACAATTTAGATCCAGACTGGTTTATGTATTGGTTTTATACAAAGATATTGTGACAGAAGTAAAAAAAATAAAAATTTGAATGGCATGATGTGACATGCTTAGGGCACTTAAATCTGAATTTGTTGATCTTGTCACTGACTTCTTTTTCAGCAATAAAGCCCTGGAACTTGGTATTTTTTACTGGTTTGGTTTTTACAATGTCATGAGAACACTGCTGGTGCATTAAGTAGAGCACATATTCTCCCCTGCAGCTCGGAGGGGAGCATTGTGTCTCTGCAGCTGCCTGCATCCTCACCTCCCTTGCAGTTAGAGATGCTCACCCACATCAGGAGAGGGGCACGAGAGAGATGTCAGGAAGAAACACAAATCTGTATGCCTAGTGCTGCTTGCTGAAAGGTGGAGGCGTTTTTGGGCTGCACAAGATTCTCAGTGCCCAACAGCAGGTTAACTCGTCACTTGGGGCTCTGTAAATATTGTTAGTCCTCAGCTGAGCCCTTCTAGGTGCCCTTGCGTTCTCGTGGCTGTTGGGGTTTGGAACAGTGCCAGCGGTGAATTGCCAGATTAGTTCACTTGTTGTTGTCTCTTCAGATGTCGCGTGTGTGACTTCGCCACCACAAATATGAATAGCTTGAAGTGCCACATGAGGCGGCACCCCCAGGAGCATCAGGCAGTGCAGCTCTTGGAACAGTACAAGTATGTAACGGGCTCACGTGGCAAACAGCTCTGCCACCACGGGTTGTGTGACGGTAAAGCAGGGTTCAGCTTCTGCTCCCCTCCCTCCTAGAGTCCTTCTTCGTTCCAGGGACTTGTTTGGGGTTGTTTGGGTTTTTTTGATGGATTTGCCGTGGCATTCCCAGGCAATGCTTCTGCTGGATGATTAAACGTGTCCATAACTTCCCTCTCGGACAGTGTTCAGCTTTTGCTTTCCAGAATGTGGTAGTTGCACACAATCTGCCGACTGCAAGTCGTTTCTGGGCCATGTTAATTACCTAAGCATGCCTGGAATTGTTCAGGAGACTGTATGAGCCAAAACCATGCCATGGCACTTCTAATAGTTAACATTATAAACAGGTAAATTCCAGTATCTAGGAATGTTCCCTGGCTTTGTTTGATATCCCAGTCTAGGCACAGCCTTTGCATGTACACGTCAGTTGGAATTCAGGTTGGCATCACCTAGTTAAGATGTAGTATGAGTAATCATTAAATGATGACTGTCCCTTTTAGTCTGTCCATAGATATGGGTGGTTGATAGATATATGAGAAAGTTGGCACAAATATGTGTAATTGTCTACTACTGATCTGCAACAAAAAATAGAAGTTGGGAAGGGAAAGAAAACTAGGACTATTCTGAATATTTCTGAGTGGAAGAGTTTAAAGGCGATATGAAGAATCCAAATAAAGCACACACACACAGAGGTTTCTTCTCGAGAAAAGCTGCTTCTACAACTTAAAGGTACTTCCACTGCATTTTTCCCCAAACTTTTCCTAGAAGCATTAAGTTCTGTTGCTCAGTTGTCATACTTCGCACAGTATTGCTGAGTGCTCTTGGGGTTACCACAGATTACTGGAAACCTCTACACTTTGGTCCCTGATCCTCAAGCAATTAGTCTATCCAAAGCTGCAAGATAATTGTTTCCTCAGTATATCAATGTAGAATACTCCTGAGCAGTGAAGTTTAATAATTCAGCACAAATCAAGCAGTAGGGCAGGTCATACTGTGGAATTAAAAGGCTTCTACTACTAAACTCAGTGGTAAATAATTCTGTTTCTCTGAGAAAGTGTTGCATATTCTGTAAGTATATGATCATTAACTGTAATGCAGCATGCTAAAAGCTGTTGGAGTTTCTGTATCTGATTTGAACTGTATGCTAAAATAGTCAACACTATTTGGCTCAAAAGATCCTGTTCTCAGCAAAGTAAATTTTATTAGTAAATCACCTGAGTAAATTAATAAGCTTTAAAAAATGAGAGTATTTTAAAAGGGCTAAAAATGGACAGTGGACTGTGGCCTCACTGTGTTCCCACTGTGTTAGTGGAAAAGAAAATCATATGCATGGTGAGACTAGTGAGCACATTAAATGAAATTAAGATTTTTTTGTTCATCTTTGTGTTTTACAAAAAATTATTTTGGCCTAATTTTATCTATAAATTAACTACAAGGTCTGCTGTTTATCTAATGATGTATTTTGTAACAGCCTTATTAGAGATCTTAAGATTCCCAATCTGAGAATACACTCCCCTTTCTTCGTAAGCATCCATTTTCTTTGTAAGGCTCTAAGTGAGAAGGAAAAGAGACAAATAGGATCCTACATTGCAAGTCAGTAGAGAGAAGTGAGCTAGAAGGACACACATGTTGTTCCCCAGCAGGACAGAAGTACCTTGCTCCAGAAGCAAGAAAATGTACTGTGTTTTCACCTCACTTGCGGGATTTTTGCTGTTCTCTGCAAGCTTCTGCTGAGCAGAAATAGTTTCACGTGTATGATTATTTGCAGGGCATTTTGGACTGTAACCTACTGTCATTAAGAAAAGTTATAAAACCTGACGGAATTGTGGGTTTATGCAGGCCTTCTTCCTGTGTTTCCAGGTTACATTTCTGAAAAGGTCTTAAAAATCTACAAAAACTGACTTGTATTGTGGTAATTTTAACAGACTCATCATAGTAATGCACTGGGATCACATTGCTTGAGCAGAGATGCATTCCTAGTTATAATTTATAAGCACAAGGTCACCTTTGATTAATTCTGATCTTTTCCATGGGATTTGGGGAACTGAAGCCTTCCGAAGTAGCAGGCAGCTGAGCAAAATAGCTTTTTTATCTGAAAGACAAAAAGACAGATCCTGCTCTTAAGTGATGTCATGCAGTATCACTCATCTCCTTCATGCTGAGGTGACTAATTTATCATCTTAAAAACACGTAAAACTCCTCCTCTGATGTTTACTCCTGCATGAAAGGGGTTATATGGGATTTGATCAGCCTCAGGTTATTCCTGTCCATAGATACACGTTACATCTCCCTGTAAAGAGGATTTATTCTTCAAGGTTTTGTTCTTTACTGTATAAGATGGTGTTTTACAGGGAAATAGAAAATTTAGTCTTGTGGTACCAGAGCTGATGGAAAACTATGGAGAAGACGATGATCTGTCTGATCTGTGAATATATTCCGAATGACACTGCCCTCAGCAGCCTGCTGATCCTGCGTGAGGGGCTGGATTGGACCATGTGAGCTCAAGAGGTCCTTTCCAACTTCAACAACTCTGTCGTCTTTAATAAACTATTACCTGCTATACCAGGAAAGACTTCTTTAGTTCAGTTGACATCGTTAGTGCTAATTACACAGTCCCTGATTGGTTCGGGGCAATGGCAGGGAGCTCTCTACCTCCCTGCCAGATGCCATGTTTCTGCACTCAGCAGAAATACGGCGTTTCTGCAGTGCTTAAACAGTTTCATCAGGCCAAACAGATAAGATTTCAATTCAGTTGTTCAGGAAATTAAAAGAATTAGGTTAAAAAGTTCTCAGACCCTAAAAATAGTCTTACATTTCAGGATGAAACTTTGCAAACTCACATGACCCAGTTATGAAACTGAAAAGGGGGACCAAGAAGAAGGTTCATATGGATCTCTCTGCTTACTCATCCTTTTGGAAGAACTGTAAACCACTACTAAACTAATAAAATTTAACTTCTAAATGTTGCTCTTTTTCCTTCTCCATTTTTTTCCCAGATGTTCTCTCTGTGGATATGTATGTAGCCATCCTCCATCCCTGAAGTCCCACATGTGGAAACATGCAAGTGACCAAAATTATAACTATGAACAAGTGAACAAGGCTATTAATGATGCAATTTCACAAAGCAGTAGGTATGTCTGATTTACTGGCAAGCCCTGTTACCTTTCAAAAGACCCAACCCTGACCCAAAATAATGTTCCTATCAAAAAGCAACAGCTGTGTATTTTAATGCTTGTTTTGGTTTTTATTATTATTTCAGGTTTCAAGGACAGCTCACTGACAAAACCTTATTAGAAGGCACAGATGAAAGTACAGTACCTATACTAGGAAGTTCAGACAACTTGGTGTCTTTTACGGAGCCAATTAACCAGACTACAAATGAAATTTCAGGTTCTGATGAAAATGAAAAACCTACCTTGATGAATACCTCATGCAGTTTAGAAAAGAACTCCACTCTACCCCATCTTGGCACAGAATACTGTGTTCTTCTCTTCTGCTGCTGCATTTGTGGTTTTGAGTCTACCAACAAAGAAAATCTGCTGGATCATATGAAAGAACATGAGGGTGAAATCATAAACATCATTCTAAACAAGGACCACAGCACGGCTCAGAATACAAACTAGGTGAAGCAGTAAGTTAAGAGAGGATTTCCTAGAGTGAATATTTTCTTTCTTTGCTAATTTTGGCCTGAGAAACTTGTTAAAGAATTGCAAGCAAAACTTGATTTCCCATCCTGAGTTCTTGTTTCAGTAGGAGTACAGTGTTTTAACCTGGGACCGATGAATCATTTAAGAGATAAATATAAGGTGTGGAGAATAGAACCATCCATTTTAACCTGTTACTTCTTTATATGGTGCCAAGATTGTAGGATTGTTGGTTTTTTTCTTTTCCTGTCAGGGACTAGTCAGTAATAATGCATTAGCACAGTACTTAAAAACCCAAAGGTGTGAAAGCTTTGAATCACTTAAAAAGCTTTTTTCTTCCTCTCTCTTTGTTGTTTTCCAAGAATTCAGCAAAGAAGGTTTTTACCCTCTTTTTTTGAAAGATGATCTGGCAGCAGATCAGATAAAACTGTTACAATATGATCTGGTAACCTCCCCTGCCTGCCTTCTGGAAGGAGGGGAGAGGGGAGGTGGGGGGCATGGGTGTGTTGTGTGCACGCACAGGAGTTCCATTTTTCCCAGTCTATTTTTAAGGCTTTACAAACTCCCAAGTCATTTTCCAGCAAAGACTGCCATCCTTTCCATTGATTTAGAGCAGCAGGAGGTGGTGGGCCTAGAAGCATTTTGTTAATAACTATTTGTTTGATTGGATTCTAGCTACAGAACTTTTGTCTTTTCAACCCATAATGTGTAACAGATTATAACAATAACCTGTTGTTTCTTCATGGTTTTCTTGACACATTCAGACAAATTTTTTAAAAAAAGAAAAGCTTATAATGTCACTTTCCATTTGTGGTGATTACTTTGCAGTATGGATGAGCAATGTTTTTAATGAGAACAAGATATTAACAATAATTGCCACAAAGTGATGTAGATTAAATCCATGTAGATTCCAAAAGAGGTAGGTGAGCACAAAATGGAATTTTCAGAAACGCCTACGTGCTTTGGCAATCTTTGAAATGCCACTGGCTGGCCAAATTTCCCACTTGTCTGTCAGAGCTGTAACTGTAGAAATAATGAGCTGAAAGATAATCTTCCTGTAGAAAATCATATTTAAAAAAGAAATGGCAAACAATGTATTAAGGCAAAACAGTATCCAGTTGCTTACTGAAGAATTTTTATTATTGCCTATAGTATGGATTGATTAAGGGAATTAGAGATTATTTTGTTGTCTAAGAAACACACAGAAATCTCACCCTTTTAAAACCTTCAGTTTCTAAAATTACAGTGTGGGAGGTTTTTTGTTTGTTGTTTTTACAGTCAAAGCAGTTGGTAATAGAAGATACTCATCTGTATCAGTGTGGAATATTATCATACTGCCTCATTACCTGGCAACTTTGTTGAGGTTATTAAGTTGGCTACTTAATTTTTTGAAAGATTCATGAAGCGTAGTACCACTTCCAAAAAAAGCCCTTTGGCAGCCAGATTTAAACTTCCTGGTTCGGGCATGTATTTATTCCTGCTTTCAGTGAATGGCAGATGCACAGCAGCTTGCCTAGTGCTGACACGGGCACGCCGTGGCCTGATTTTTAGTAGCTCAATACTTCCAAAGTTCCTTGCTCTTAGCCAAACAGTGGTTTCTGGGTCCTTTATTTACACCCTTCTGGCAGCAGCCGTCAGCCGCAGCTGTGAAAGTGCGAGGCTGGCACATGGAGTGTCTGTATTGTGCTAGCACTGCCTGCAAGTGGCAACTGGGAGAAGAAAACAGTAACAGAAGTCACAGCTTCATGAAGCAGCATGAAATGTAGAGGCCAGGGTAAAAGCACTAAGACTTCAAATATATTTGATATTTGTTTTCAAGAGATTTTCCTCCATTTGACTTCCTTTGGGTTAAATAGGTATTGTTTTGTTTATAAATTAGCAGAAAGTACATATTCAACTTGAAGAATTGATCAGGATATAATGTCAAAGTGTTTTGGTGTTGAATTTTTGAGATATCTTAAATACATATGTGAAGTTAATTATACATCATTTTCAGTTAATGGTTATTTTTCATATTCCTACAGATGGATTTTGCATTTGAAAAACATATTATTTATTTACATGATCCCAAATTCCAGTGGAGAAAATGAACTTTTAATGGGAAATTCATATTGTCGTACTGACACTGCTATTTTACCTTCAATGTAGAATTAATGTGAAAATATTACATCATCTGGAATATATCTCAACTTTCTCACTCAGAAATTCCATTTGTTGGAAAAACTAAAGGACAGTGAGATCCCTAGTAATGCTAAAGTACCAGTCAGTATTCACAGAAACAATACTTACCACGCTGTTATTCTTGTGTAATTATGTTCAAGTTGCTCAGCTAGTAAAAGATTAAAAAAAGGAAAAACTTGCATTCATAAGCTAAGAAGGAGATGGCAGTGCAGCAAAATTTCAAAAGCCAATAACCTTGAATGTGAAAGAACAGCTCTGGTGTGTGTGGAAGCGCCCTTGCAGCGTTCTGAGCAGTGTCACAGGATTCCCGAGCAGGATGTGGCTGTTCACAGTTGTTCTTCGCCCTCTCGTTGCTTTGTTCTTTTTGACCATGTGTTCCTGTAAAACAAGGAAAGCTACTTGCCACTAAAAACCATTACCAGTCCTGACAAATGCCAACAAAGAATTCTTTCCCATATGCGCAGAGATTTACTTTTGATAGCTGTCTCCATGCTGCTTGCAATTAGTTACCCACTCACAATTCCCAGGGACTTGTCAGAAGTCCTGCATGTGAAATTATACAGACTTCGTTTTTCTGAAAGCAAATTGTTTCTCAGGTTATCTGCTTTCAAAAGTGTATGGCTGGCTTGGTTGCATGTTTTGTAAGGGGTTTTAAGAACATTTCAAAGTCACTAACACTGCAAAGTTCCCCTTTTTTTAAGCTTTCAAACTATTTTTGTCTCTTCTGTCACAGCACTCCCAGGTGATCAGCTACTCACGTGCTGTTTGTTCAAATTAGATTTTATTCTGTGATGCAAACTGTAACTTGCAGCTTTGTTTGCAATGCCTGTACTTCCACTAAAGAGCAGACTTCGTTCATACTTGGCTGTACTGAAAAAAGGGTGTATATTTCATCTTCCTGATTTATGCTTGACCTGGAAAAATAGAGTGGGATTCAGTCCGAGTTATTGTATTTTCCTCTTTCATAAGCACTTATTTAATCATTTGAAGAAATGTACAGTTGGTGCTCAAAGTAACATTTGTTAAGATATATTTAATAGAAATTTACATTTGCATTTGATATTCATGGACATGGGTACATGTATTTTTTTAAGAAAAGGTATTGTAACACTATGGCACTGCTTTTATAGCCAAAGTATAAAAAAAATTTAGAAAACTGACATGTAAAGACTGCAGTTAATTCTGATACTGTATCTTATTAAATAGGATGAGTTTTGTTTTATAAAGTTATCCAGCACATTAAGCTGCATGCCTTAAGCTCTCTCTAGGATTGTGTTCCTGATAGGCAACTCTTTGGAAGGATGAAGCAAAGTCTGTAGTACTACTTTAACTACCTTCTGGAATACTGTACAAGGGTAGAATAATTTATTTTGCTTTACAGGAGTTTGTCACGTATTGACTTTAATATTGTATTTTGGTAATAAACTTTTTTTTGTTAAACGCTTTAGTCGCTTTTATTCGGCCCCTATGAAATATGAATATGAAAAATCCAAACACTGAGCCTGGTGTTTAGAGAGAGGGATATCTGTTTGAGTCAAAAAGTATTTATAATATTTTACTGCCATTTCTTGCTCTTGTATGAAATTACTGGTATTAGTTGTTACTTCTAGTTTAAATACTGCTAATACAAGTTTTATCAAAGTAACTGTGGTGAAGAAATATGAAACTATTAAGTCAAAATATTTGTAAGCCTGCATGCAGTTAGGGTGGCACCATGCTGAAGGAACGAACTGTAAATTCAAAATTCATAATGAATCTAGTAGGAATTTTTTCACTAATTCAAATCAGTAAAAGCCTTAAACAGCTTTTTTTTCAGGTGATTGACTTTTGCTTTTCCATCATATAAGCTAAAACATATCCTGAAACCTATTTTTAAATATACAGCATATTTCTTGGCCTTGACAGAGCTTTTTTCCCATCTTTCTCAGGAAAGATTCAAGTCAGTTGGTGTTGCAGGGGAGAAAAGAGAGAGTATGGCCAGGTTACCCACTGCTGCTATCAGCATGGTTTACAGTTACATAAACAAGCAATCTTTTGCTATTTTCTTGTTATTATTAGGGCCCTGGGCCAAATATGTTGAAATAAAAGCTGGAACTGCAAATGGCTTTAGGTGCAACACTACAGAACGCTGTGTCATGCAGCTTTTTCACATTTTCTCTAATGCAAAACCTGGGAAAAAGCTCTTTGTAGTAGGATGTGGCATCCAGGCATTATCCTGTTCACTGGGCTAAAACACCTTCCTCACTTCAGCCAAATAAGGCACAAGAGCCTCACCAGGAGTTTCTTCCCCCCGTGAATAAGCTGGTCATGTGTGATCGCAGAAAGGAGTGGGCCCAGGGCCCGGGGGCAGAGCACGAGGGCTCCTGTGATGGTTTTAACACCCCGGGAACTGGGAGAAAACAGCGGAGCCCCTCAGAGCAGTGGGGTTCAATCCTTTGGCAAGTGCTTAGGGTTGGAATTGCTGCAGAACGCTGAGGCACCACGGGGAGCTTCTGCTTTGCATCCCTCCGAGGCAGGTTTGGAGAGGAGCTGTCACGAGGAGCCTCCATTAGAACTGACCTGAGATTAGCCAGGTAATGAGATTCACAATTGGTAAAAACGAGATTTTCTTTTTCCCAAAAGCAAAAGCTTCAGGACCCTGATAAATAGAGGAAAGTGAGAACCCAGAAATTTGGCCTGTTTGCCATCCACCACCAGGCTGCTGAACAGCAACTCAAAACATTGCAGGTTTAGACTTAAAATTGACTGGGGCAGAACTGGAGTCCTCCTGCTTTTCTAGTTCATGGTAGCTCTTTCTACTGTACTGAATGGGACAACCCCAGAGAAAATACAAACAAATGGAATTTAAAGTTTCCTCCAACCATTTCCTGTATGCAGGAGTTTGTAGATGTTTGGCATCTGCTGGATTATGGGTAGCTTGGTACTAACATGAACACTCCGCTACTTCGATCTAGTTGGAACAGAATGAGCAGAATATTGTTAAATGTCCTTTTGCTATTTTGGCAAGTAAGAAGCCAGCATTGCAACAGTATTATAACAATACAGTAATGATATAATCATCAGTGTTACTGATTGCAAGCTACAGTTTGGTGACTTTTAATTTACATTTCATAATGCAATTTTCAGATATTAATATCCATCTGGAAGCTCTTTAGTTCTTCTGCATTCTCATAACTTGAAACATTAAATTTTTATCAACAGACATATTGCCTAAATAATAAATTCTTTCAGTGAGAATATGTTAAATAATAACTCCATTTTTCCTAGTGCTGTACTTAAACACTTATTGCAACAGGAAATAACTTGTTAAAATATACAGAATTGAGGAAAAATGCATTTTTTTATTTCTCCTACTATCTAATCTGCTATTTGAAACTTGAACAGTAAGTGTTAGTATTTCAGAAGGAAGGTGATAGCTGAGCATCTAGATACACTAACAACTGTGTAAGGCTGTGTAGCACTTTTAAATTAAGGAAACTTTTCCGTTCTAATAAGGCAGTTCTGCAGCCTAGGTTGTGTTAGTACTTCAGGAATGTCAGTGAGATTTGTCCTGCTGGTCCTGTGCAATCATTCCCCACAAAATGGAAAATTCAGCTGAGCACAGGGACTTATCACATACAAATCCATTGCATCCATACATGGGGTCATAAAACACAGGAGAATTAAGAGAGCTCCCCCCTTCTCAGGGATTTCTAAAGCTCTTCACTGATTATGTGTTTTAAACCATTCCGGTAACTGCTTCTTCTTGTAGCATTTGCTTTGCATTGGCCTCTTTACAAGTAGTGAATAAGTAGAATTTTTAGAATAAGTAGATATTTCCAGGAAAAAGAATCCCAAAGATCCCCTTTCTTAGAAATATAAGTACATTATCTGCTTTACACAAAAAACTGCATGTACTCAGGGTGTTTATCTGCACTGTAAAATTTTGTGTATGCATTCATTTCAACCAACACATGACATCTCTGATGTGCCAGTGGTAAAAGGAAGGTAAATCTAATGCCCGTGGTAAGGCCCATATTTATTTAGTTTTTATGCTTGGTTTAAGCATTCCCCATAAATGTATGACCTGCCTTATTGCTCAAAAAAACCAAACCCCAAACCAAAAGAAGTATGGCTGTAAATTGACTTACAGTAGAAATGTTTAACTGTTTGGAGGGCTTGATCAGAGGAAGTAAGATAATTCAGTTGGTTTTTAAAAATCCTTACAAAACAAAATAACCACGCAGAGCAGATACTGAAAAATTTCCTCATTTCCAGTGTCAATGGCTTTGAAGTTCAGAATAACCAGGATGATAACTACGTAGTTTTCTTGGTGTCTCTGAGCATGCTTTCTGTGAATTTCATGGCTCTTTCTGCTCAAAATACTAAGTTTTTTTAATGAACCAAGGTTGTGGAATGAGAGAGGAAAAGAAAAGTATTACTGTACAATAAAATTGTTATGGAAAATCAACTAAATATTGTCCTGAATTAGTGAACTCTCCCCAATTCCACAGAATTTGTATGGATTATTGGGAAATCCGCCTTCTGTGAGAGGAGCTGGAGTCGGTTTGTTGGTTATG
>WBMY01003786.1:154768-241888 GCA_013397315.1 Donacobius atricapilla
AGTGCATTCCCAGGTGTGTGAGGAGGAGGCGAAGCTAAGCCGCTGCAAAAGCTTTAAACAAAGTTGTGTGGTCGAGGCGTGTTTCCCTGCAGCGCTGCCAGCAGCAGCAGCCACTTACACCAGGGGAGCACCGGGAGCAGCTGTGGGTGCTGGGACGGAGCGGGTTTGTGTTGCAGGCTGGGATGGAGCCGGGTTGGTGTTCCAGGCTGGGATGGAGCCGGGTTTGTGTTCCAGGCTGGGATGGAGCCGGGTTTGTGTTCCAGGCTGGGACGGAGCGGGTTTGTGTTCCAGGCTGGGATGGAGCCGGGTTGGTGTTCCAGGCTGGGACGGAGCAGGTTTATTCTGCAGGGTAGGATGGAACGGGTTTGTTCTCCAGGCCAGGATGGGATGGCACTGCCTGCCAGGTGCAGAGCTGCGGGGCGGGAGCAATTCTGTGTATGGGCCGTGCTCAGAGCACCTGGCAGTTGACAGGGCAGTGACTGGCTGAGCTTTTTGTCTTGTGTTGTTCTCAAATTCTATGCTGTATAAAACATTCAGTATTCTTTTAATGCTGTCTCTAGTTTTTTGTAACACCAGTGTTCTCTGGCATCATTTTTGCATCTTTTGACCCCCTTTTTTGGGGATTTCCTGAAAGCCAGGATTTAAATGATTGGCTTCATATTTTAGGCACCCAACAAAAATATGCTGAAAAGACTAATTTTCTTTGAAGGGCTTAAACTTTTTAAAAAAGAGGAGCCTGGTGTGCGTTTTGAGTCAAGGGTTAAAAAAGTGAGGGCACTCAAAATAATCATTCTGAAAACCAGTTCTCATGTATGTAAAATGGTGAATGTTAGTCTTCATAATTCTAGGATAGTATTTTCTATGCTTTCGTTTGCTGAGTGGTACAGATTTAAAGAAAAACCGTGCATTTAGAAAAGATAGACTTTATGTACAGCAGAGTTCTAGAAGCCAGTGCATGATGTCAGTAAGATGTGGTTTTATTTTCACATATTTCATACACTATCAAGTGACTGACTGGGTAGGAAGATGCATTGCTTGTGTGTGTCCATTTAGGAGTCAGGCTGAAGAATAATGAATTAAAGTGACTGACATCATGACAACCATAAGACAGAGAAGGGTTGGAAAAGGCACAGAAGCCGCTGAAGATCAGCCTTCAGAGGAGACAAATGTGAAGCCTGATGGGAAAATTCCACCTGGTGGGTAATGAAAAACAAAGTGACATAATGGTTTTTTAGTAGTGTTTTGGTTTTGATCTGTCTGAGCACGGCTCAGAACTAGGAATGTGCTAAATGCATTTCCATACTTTAATATTACCAAAATTAATTGGATGAGACAGAGGGTCTCATGCAGATAGCTGCATGTCAATCTTACCTCTGTTGTAAAATCCTAATTTGAGTTGGTGAAAACAATTTTTTTCGGTTTATTATTGGTGACACACTATCAGATTGTATGGAGCCATCCAAAGTTCTTGAAAGAATCCCAGTCCAAATCATTGGTAACGTAAAAGGATTTGAAGACAACTGACGAAATGTACTTAAAAATAGGCAGTTTGCATATAAAATCTGAATTAACTGCAAACTTTGCTTTTTAATTTATAGGAAACTAGTTAGGTAAATTTGAAAGAGAGTCATTAAGCGTCTTAATTACAGGATCTGTTTAAGTAATGAAATTCTGACATCATCTTTGTTTGGAATTATAGCTTTAGAGCTGACAAAGTTCCTTGTTTTTTGGAGTATTTTTAGATTAAGTTATTTTAAGGGATATTTTGATCTAAATTCTAAACGTTTCTCTGCATTTGGGCAGATGAAATGAAAGTTCCATTGTTGTTTCTGCACAAACACACTTCAGCTATGTACAAAAAGGGCAAGTGGTCATAGTTCCGCAGACCAGCCCTCAGTTCCCTGGAATTGCATCGGGACCCCTAAGCAGATGTCACCCACAGTATAAAATAACCATTTCAAAGGTGCAGTCCCCGATCACTAATCCGTAGTAAACTGTACATTAACTCTGGAAATACAAAAGCCCCACCGAAGCCCCAGGAATGTCCGTGCACAGTGCGGGCCTGGAGGTGCCCAGAGCATCCTTCCTTTGCCAGCATCCCATCCCGGGCCTTGCTCTGGTGTCAGCAGGAGCCCGTCTGCAATTCAGAGCATGACACCATCATCGATGGCTGCTTTGGCTGCTGTTCAGGCTCTTTGTGGGCATTTAGTGAGGCTTGTGAACCTTCTCTGTTGTTTCTTACAAAAACAGAGCAAACCCCCCTAAAAAGGAAGCTATTTTTAGACCTGGGAAGGAGATGTGAATTTCTAATTTGTTATCAGTCATCCTGTATTGCTTGAGTTTAGAAAGTTCTGGAAGATATTCCAGTTCAGATTTACACATTAGTTAACAGCATTGAGCTAAACTTGTACAGGATCATGGTTCTTAAATTTAAAGTACACCAATTAAGGCACACTTTATTTCACTTTGTATGTAAATAAAATACTCTGATTTTCCTATATGAGCAAATAAAAACCACATCTCCATAAAGATGTGTTAAAACCAGGTGTCCTGTTACCTTCAGAATGTAAACTCTACTTGCATAGGCAGTGGATAAATGGCTTTCCAAAAATCCCTGTAGGTTCAATAATATGTTTGGCAATTACAGATGGAATTATTTTTTTTCCAAGATCCTCCAGGTGGAAGGCTGTGGAACATACTCTCAATAACCATTGGTGGAATTGTTGCCATCTCTCTTGGACTTGTTACTTCTGTTTATGTGGCTACGCTACATGAAAATGACCTGTGGTTTTCCAATATCAAGGTAACAGTCATTTTCCTAGTTTCGTCAGTAGTTTTGTGGAGCATTAATATGAGCATTAGTTGAAATTTCTTTTTTTTTCTGGGTATTTGTCTTGTAACCTGCTCAACACCAGAATATTTCATTTTTAAAAATTGAATTTAAAAAAAGCAGTGCTTCCCACCATACTTCATCAGTTCTATAAATACCTGTCCCCAATTTTTTCTCTAAAAATATTGCTAGAGAGCTCCTGTCTGAGTTGTAGCTATGGTTCTTCCAAAAATTGATCTTTATCTACAATAGAATTTCAATATTTTACTGTATGTTTTTCTATAATCATCTTACTTTTTTCCCAAAGCAATCTAAAAATAAAATAAAAACCAACAGTTAAAAGAAACAATATGCAAAATCCTGGCACACAGTTCTTGAAGTGTATTTACACTGTGATATTGTAATACAGTTTAGGGACAGTCTCTTGTTATCCAATACTAATTTTATATAATGTCATTCTAAATGTGCAAACCTCAAAACATATTTCTGCCATTCACTAATGTAAATCCAACCATTCCCAAGACCCAGGACTGACTAGTTTTTTCATAGAATCACTGCAGAGAAAATAATGCAGCTGTACCCACAGCTAAATTTAACCAGAGCAAAGAACAGGTGAGTCATTTCCCTTTCAAATGCCTAAAATCCATTCTGCTAGGTCTGTGTATTGTGTTGTTCAAAGAGTACATGTATTTAACGGGAATACTTGCCTTGCAATATGTCTTTTCTATGCTACACACTTTTTGGGGCCCAGAAACGTTGATATTTTGCAATAATACAAATAATTTGCATTTACTGCAACAATTGCTGTTGTGTTACACATATCATACTGAGTTGTACCCACTGTTATCTTCCCTTGATTATATAGAGAGATTGTACACAATATATTGAAGGTACACTTTGGGTTTGCCTTTTCCTCCCAAAAGCAAGTAGTGAATAATTTCAAGGTGTTGTATGTTTTGAAGTACAAGTAGGCCTGGGCTTGTGGCAATGTGTGAACATAATGGATGCATCTTTTTAATTTTGTCAGACTGACCCAGAGCAGCAGAAAGTTCACTGAATTAAGCAGTTTTGTAGTTGTAATTAAGTCGTCCTCTCAATGGGTGAAAGTCGTTTTATTTGATAATTACTGTTGTCATTTTAAGTACACTAGAATGCTACTAGAAATCAAAACTGAAATAAACCCCTCTAGTTTTTTTTGTAGTCTGGATTCTGTTGTCTCTGTAGCTGTTACTTCATCCCATGGAGGTGATGGATAGCTGGGAACACTGCAACAGGAGCAGTTCCAGCCAGTTTGCTGGAAAGGTTCTAAAAAGCATTAAGTTCATCTCCCAGCAGGGGAAAGGAGAAAGAGCTGCAGACATCTCTGGTCTCACTGTGTCCCTTCTTCAGTGGGATGTGATCTCCAGCAGAGCATGCATGTGGTGCTCATTTTACACAAAATACTGCTTTAGGAGTAGTATGGGAAGAGATGACTGCATGTGAGGAGTCTGAAATTCCCTGCGAAGCTGAGGCAGGAGGGTTCATCCCAATATCTGTAAAACAATGCGCAGATGTCTCTGTGCCTGTGTGGGAGTGTGGTCTCTCCAGGGGTGTGTACATGTTTTCCAGCCCTTCTGAATTGGCTAATCTTTTCATTACAGTACCTACTATGTCCTAAGAAAGATAAGACCCTCAAAAATTACATGGAAAATAAGTGGAAAATTTGCTTTTTTCTCTAACGTTTTATAGTTTGGCCAAAGCATATATTTTTGCAAGTACCAACTGAACTTTCCAAGAGTTTGAAAAGATTAAGTTTTATTTTAGCTCATATCCCTGCCCAGATTCTCAGAAGGGAGAACTGCAGTCTAATCCTTGCCCCACAGTTACTGCATGCCTTGCTTAGTGAAATGCAGAGGGGATCTCATTTCATGATATTTTCATTAAACATAACATAGGATAAATGGATGCATTACAAATGCACATTCATGTTTTATTAACCCCCCTTCCTGTGAAATACAGTAGAGCATCACCACTGCTCTGCAACACAGAAAAGAAAAATCCTAAATCAGTTCTATTTCAATATGTTTTAAACCACTAACTTCAGTCACCCTGAACTGGCTGTAAATGGGGCAAATTTGAGGATTTATGTTGCTGAAACCTGATACAAAAATTACATAACAGTGCATTTTTCTCCTGAACTTCATTCCTTTCATCTAATAAGCTACAATTAGTCAGATGGTAAGAATTCATGCCCAGAAGGGTCTGTGTAGCAACTTAATGAATACAGAGATGTAATAGGAGACCTGTTCTGTCATCTTTTCTTTTACTTGAAGGTACGCTTCTATTTGAAGATCTGCAGTGTTTTTATGACACTTTTGCACCAGGCTGATGTTTGTGCCTGCACCTTTTAGGTGCAAAAAGTGAAATTTTTGTTCTGGAGACCCTACTGATACACGAACACCACAACTGCATATTTAAAAAGTATGCAGTTGTACTCAACCCTAAAAATTGGAAGTAAAAAGAGTTTATTATGCAAAGTCATGACTCCTAATTCCTAAATAATTGGAGTCAGGACTTGCACACACACTTGCAGTGATTGCCTTTCTGTAATTTCAATTGCAATTCATCGAAAGCCAGTTCAGTTTTGGGTGTCTTCCAGCAATGGTTCACCCAAGTAGAAAAACTGTCTGGTCGTTGTTAAACTGTTTTGCTGTATTTTGAATATGGCTTTCAACAGTGCATTGATTTCAGCTGCTGCTCTGTGTGTGAGTCTTGTTCTTGTTTGCTGGTAAATGTGCTTGCTATTATCAATTAGCCATGGTCACAGGAGAAAGATGTACAATTGTTTCCTTACCAGAAAAACTGAAAAAACCCATCTTGAGGAGTGGCTGATGCGATGAAGGAGGTACACAATTGCTCCTTTTTTTTTTTCAAAGCTCCCTGAAAGAATGGCAAAAAAAAAACCCAGAAAAAATTCAGCATATCATGACACCTAGTCAGAAGCTGTGTTTGTGTCCCCTCTCAGCAGGGATCACAGGTTATAATCACGTATCTTGATCAAATAACTTTGAAGAAAAAATTTTGAATCCCTTCTGATATACATTAAACCAAGAAACATTTCTGTTTGTGATGGTGGAAGTCAGAACAGATTTCTTATCTAAAAATCCTTTCTCGGTTTTCCATAAATGTTCTGGCATAACACATCTGAAATGGCTTGTCTATTTTCAGTAGCAGGTCAGTGGCTGCCCCTCTAGTGCAGCATTTTTGGGAACAGAATCTGCTATGCAAATATCAAAATGGGGGGCTACGTCTCCTGTCTCGTTGTCTTGCTCGTTCAACTGCAAATTCTGAAGAAACTTTGAACAGAAATGAGCCAAGGCCACATAGCAAATTAATATTGTAAGAAAAACAAATAAACTTCAGAGCATTCATTTCTTTTTCACCCCTTCTGAGTAAGCATTTCGATACTGTTATTGATTTTTTCCTTTAATAAAATTGCTGCTTGCAGGAAGACAGGAATGAAAAGATTTTCTTTCAGGATAAGAATGCCAGGATTTAGTCTGTGCTCATATTTTCCCTTTTTACATTTTGAATACAAACCAGGGATTATTGCCCAGAGCAGCTGTGGCTGCCCCTGGATCCCTGGCAGTGCCCAAGGCCAGGTTGGGCACTGGGGCTGGGAGCAGCCTGGGACAGGGGGAGGTGTCCCTGCCATGGCTGGGGTGGCACAGGATGGGCTTTAAGGCCCCTTCCAGCCCCAAACATTGAATGAGTCTATGAAGGAAAGCAGGGAAACAGGTAATGAGAACTGC
This sequence comes from Donacobius atricapilla, assembly GCA_013397315.1. Classification (NCBI taxonomy): domain Eukaryota; kingdom Metazoa; phylum Chordata; class Aves; order Passeriformes; family Mimidae; genus Donacobius; species Donacobius atricapilla. The sequence goes on from WBMY01003786.1 coordinate 161,390, forward strand.
ACCAAGTGAGTGCTCAGGCATGAAGGGCAGGAGGGCATGCAGGACTTCTCCACAGAGGTGCCTGTTGGGTGTTAGGGGTGCTTTTGCTCTGGATCGGGTCTGATCTGGAGCACTCAAACAGATGGGCTTGAGGTTAACCAGCCAGGAGAGCTGTCCAAGGATTAAATAGCTTTGCTGAGGGCTTGGTCTGAACTGGGAATGTTGACAGCAGCTCTGTGTGTTGAGTTTCCGCCCATACACTTGAGAAAATTTTCAAATCTTCCTGATCTTAAATTGAAAAACTAATAAATAGTTTCAATTACACAAATTTTGTTTTTGCTGTCTCAAGGGAAAAAAAAGTAGTTGGAGCTTTATTTCTGCTTATGATTTATAGAAAAACTCAACTCAGACTTTGGCTGCTTGCTCAGCATTCTGAAGGACTTGCTTAAGGAATTTGAGGAATCCAAAGCCCTAAAATTTTGCACTGCCCTTGAGAGAAAGTTCTTTGTTTGGTTGTGAATGCTGACTATTATTAGGATACAATTGCATTAATTGAAATAATAAGCAGCTCTCTGTGTTTCCCAGAGGACAGTTCTTTATTTTTTCCCTTGCAACAGTGGTAACTTCTTTGTTACAGCCTCACAAAGTGAATATACAGACAGATAAGCATGTGCTCTCACAATGTTTACCCGTAAGTCTGTATGTTTTTATTGACATGGAATGCTAGGAAAAGTATAAATTGCTGTAGAACTGGAAAAGTATTTTGAGTGAATAAAACAGATGTTATCTTAGCATGAAACAGATGTAAAACTCACTAGTGTTTGTCTCATAAAGTATAGCATTTGGTTGAATACAGCTGGTGCCAGGATTACATATTAATCATGTTTGAATGCATTTTTGCTAATTAGATCCCCCTCTGTGACTCCTCTCTCCCCCTTAATAAATTCCAAATGTTAGCATTCCATTTTTTTTTTTCTTTATGAGCATTTAAGAGTCAGCCACTTTTTGGTAGTAGAAAACTTTTCAGTAGTGATAAATTTGAAACTAGAGCTAGTTCAAAATCCAGCACTCTGATTTTGCTAAGTGTGTGGCTTTTGCTCTGATGATGATTTATATCTCACAGGGCAGCTGGAGAGTTTAATTGTGAACTTAGATTGAATCACTTGTGGTTTTATTTATTGACTTTTCTCAGACCAGAACTAATATTGGTTTGTCAGCAATTGACTTCAATAAAACACATGCTTTGAGATAAGAACCTGTCCTGGGCAGAAGGAGAAGGCGAGAAGAACATGATTTTTTGTTGAGCTTTATGTTAGCTGTGAAATAGAATTGATTCTGCTCCAGCATAAGAGTTGGGACTGTATAAGAAAGTTGAAAGTCTCGGAGTTCTGTGCAAGGTTGCATTAACAAGAATGGCATTCATAAAAGTCTCTGAAAAAATAATATTCTGTAATTTCAATAACATTCTTTTGTACAGAAAGATGAATTCATAACGTTATTTTTTATAAATCATACAACTCTTTTAGTGACTTGCATATACCACAGACAGGGATTTCACTGGATTTTCAAATCTCAATATAAACTTTTCCTAGCTGGATAGAGACCTTTTCTAACTTACTGCTTAGGAGATACATTTGCTGGGACGTTATTAAAATACAAGCTACTGAAAAAGATCACTAATAATAGAACAATTCTGTGTAAGATGGTTGTTAGTTCTCATCAGATTGGTTGTTCATGCCATCTTTGTTTTAATGTGGTTGCCCAAAGCTGTGGATATGTTAGATTTCATTATGTTTTCACCAGTAATGAGGTAACAAAAAGAAGTGCATTCCAAAGCAAAGAGCTTTCCAATCTTACTAGACTCCATCTGCTGCAGTATCAGCCAAAAAAAATGCATAGTTTGAAATGTGCCTGGTTTGAAGTGTACCTAGTTTAAATAATTTCAACGTTTCTAATTAGAAATAAGAAGTTCACCTAGCTCTAAAGCCAAGTACAGAGTCCCTTTTCCTTTCACCTGTAATTTAGGAATCAGAGTGATGACAGCTGGCTTCCTGCAAGAAGCAGTGTTGAACAAGTGGGCAGCAGCAGCATCCCCTGCCAGCTGAAATATCCCTGGAATTATGGTGCAGCCCCCACTGGGCACACTGAATTGATGGAGCCTTGAGCTGGCAAAGCCACGGAGCACAGTGGGATAACTGCAGCTGGGAGAAAAGGTTAAATGCACAAAGCAAGGATATGCAGCTTTACAGTCCAGCTGTGGGCCAATCTAAGCTTGTCATGCTACAAAAAAATAGTGAAATACCCAAAATATTTCCAAGCAGCATATCAGAATCACAAAAAGCATGTACATTTCCCCAGTTAAAAGAGTCATTAACACCCCAGCCATTTGCCTGTCACCCTAATTTGTCCGTGCATGTTTACCTTGGGTTGAACTGAGTTGCTTAGAATGTGAAACCCAAAGACTGAAGCCTCTCTGGAGCTCACTTTCCCTGCTGCGGAAGGAATTGGATTTGGAGGCAGCTTTGGATGATGGTGAAAAGCAAATGGAAAATGAATTTACTGTTGGACTTCACTTGCAGGAGGTCGAAAGAGAAATTTCATTCAGAACGGAGTGTGGACTTTATTATTCCTACTACAAACAGATGATTGAGGCTGCTTCCATACAGCAAGGTATTGTAAACTGTAAAGTAAGTTTTGCAGCTGACTGTTTGTAGGTTTGGTTGGGGTTTTTTTTCAAGTATAATTGAGAGCAAGGCATACCATAACAATGAAAGATAGTGTAACAATTGTACTGGAGACAGATTTATTCTGTTCCTATGCCAGGGAGGCACTGAGTTATGGACTTAATAAATTTCACAATGATGTATCGGTTTCTGTGCCACACCTTCACATGCTGATGAAGGCAATCACTTTGAGGGACAACTTTCATATCTGTTAAGGTCTCAGTTTGCTGGTTTATTCCGTTTATTAGTTTCATTTTTATTCTTCTCTTGTTTAATTTGAGCTGTGAGCTATTTCTGGGAAGTGGCAATGTTTTTTGCTGTATTCCTGGACAGTAAGTGACACAAGGAGCAGCTTCCAAGGAAATCATATACAGCGATGGGGCTTTCTCAGACAGTCTCATGTTTTCTAGATATTTAGCTGTTGCTCCCTAGCAATTTTGCTTACACTACACATTTTTCATTATTAACTTCACCTGGGATTAAAGTAGTGCCAGGAATAGTTCTCAGGCTCCAGAATGTACCATAGATTCTATGCTGGGGATGGAAGTATAAAAATAAATGTTTTATACAGTACTTGAATTAGCACTGTGAGTCACATTTGAAGCAGGGAAGCTGAAGACCTCAGAAGGTCATGTTGATTCAGAGGTAATAAGTTCTGAATCATTGACTCAAAGTTTGCAGTTTCTGATGAGAGATCCTAAAATACCTTTGAAAAAGTTATTCACTGTTCAAATGAAGATGGAGGGGGAAAATGACAATCTCCTATTTCAATTTCTCTTTATCATTAAGGTTTACATGGTTTAGTATATGACAATAAAACTGAATCTGTGAGGACAATTAACATACTTGAAAGAATGAATGTTTACCAGGAGGTGTTTCTCAGCATTCTGTATAGGATTCTTCCAATTCAGGTAGGCATTTATTTATGGCTTTAGATTGTAAGTGCATTATGAAGATTGCCCAGTGAATCATAGCTCCCCTTTGTAGATATTTTCTAATTAGAAATATTCCTGATGCCTTTTTAATTTGTAAAAGCCAAACCTAATTCATACTAAGTATCATCCGCCCCCGTGAGTGCTTTAATGTCAACATCAGTATTCTTGTGTTTTACAGCAATACCTAGAGCCTGTTTATTTTTATATCTACACTTTGTTTGGACTTCAGGCAGTTTATGTCATTGCTCTGTATGTAACAAGCTGGCTTCTTAGTGGAACATGGCTTTCAGGGTTGCTGGCAGCTTGCTGGTATATTACAAACAGGTAAGTGAAGTTAAACATTCAGTCTTTCTAAAATTGTACCTAGTTTCAAAGGTAAGGCATTAAAGCTTTCACTGCATGATTAATCGGACAAAACATGAAACTATAAGGCCTGTCTCTGATTAGCCAGAAAATGGAAAAAATGTTTAAATAACAAAAAATAATTAGAAAACAATCAGAAATGAGCTGACGTGTCAGACTGGGTTTTTAAAGGTTCAGGAAGTTTGAGTAGAAAATTTTGTCTTAAATTGGTCTCTGAAAGTGGACTACATCTTTCAGATGTGTCTGGAGCTCCAGGTGATGTTCCCTGTCTTCTCCAGCCCAGGATCTCTCAGGTGTTAGAGACATCTGCATGACCTAAAGACACCCTTCAGGTGTCTCCTCACTGCCCCACTCCTGCCTCCAGCACTTCCTTCCACAGCCTCAGCTCATCTGAAGTTCAGCTTCTCTCTCCCCTTATTCCTGTAGCCATCTCCTGCTCTAAGCCTCAGAGAATAAATGTGGTAACTGAGCTGTTCCAGTGCTTTATCACTTGAAGAATTATCAGTTTGGAGATAAAAACCTAAGAACTGGCTTTATGCCAGAATTAAGCTGCTGGCGTGAAGCTAAGACTGGTGACATTGGCTGTTAGCTGTAAATTACTCAAGAAAATAAAAGTACAGTCTTGGTTCTATCAGAAACGTTTGATATGTTAATGAGCAGCTCTAAAGGAATTGATCTGCAAGCACATCCACTACAGAACACTTACAAGTGTATGGAGGCAAGATGTTCTTTCTCCAAATATAAAAGTAATTAAAAGCCACATGCAGTGTACAGTATTTCGCACGTTTCTTTCGTGAGGTCATCTCTTCCATTTACAGAATATTTGGAACAAATTTGTCCATCTTTCTAATAATTGTTGAACAATGGGGGCTTGTTTCCTTTATGCAATGTAATAAGTGCACAGAATGGATTTGGATTAAGACTTTCTGTCCAGATGAACGACTTCTGAGGCACCTGAGTAACTCCTTTTAGACACAGTCTTCCTCCACCTAAGCCTTTCTCAGATATGTTGCTTACATGCCTTTTTAGCAAATACTTTCTCTACACCAGGAAAAAGAGAATTATTCTTTATTTTTAACTTTTAAATCAGGTTTTGCAAATGACTGTTCTTTGGGGAATTCTTCCATCACATACTTCTTATGTTCAAAAGCTTCAGAAAATGACCAAAAGCTCATAAGCAATTAAACCGTATTCAAGCTGAAGTCACTGGGATCACAGTGGAAATTAAATTCTATTTATAGTTTTAAACGTGTATTTGCAATCTGAAGTAAAATGACCTGTGGTGTGGAAATCCACAATTTGGGGAGGGCTTTTAGTTTGGGATGTATTTCTCATTTCTAAATGACCCAGGCTGGGCTTCCTAAGTAAGATGTAATCCAGAGTATATTTTTTTTACAGTTAGTGAAGCTGAAGTACATCATTTGAGATGCAGAAACAATGGATAACTTGCAGAACCTTCATAATGATTTATTGTCAGAGCCAGGTGTGTTGAAGGAACTGGAATGTAGAGCCTCCATTTTTATAAATAAGGAGTTAAAGTAGCACAAAGATGCCTGTCATTGCAAGCTCTCTGTCACCAAGTGTTCGCTTGATTTTAAACTTGTGAAACTCTCTGTTCTGTACAGAGTAGATACTACAAGGGTAGAATTCACCATTCCTTTAAGGGAGAACTGGGCACTGCCATTCTTTGCTGTTCAGATAGCAGCCATCACATACCTGCTCAGAGCTCATTTACAGCCTGCTCAAGAAGTGAGTATTTCTGACAAGTATGACACAATAAACGTAGTAACAGAAAACTCTCCTGATCTGCAAGAATACAGCAAATGGGTGACACAGTTTCTTTGACCAGCAGTTCTTAAGTTGCTACTCCTCATTTTGATCAAGTGACTGCTATTTACACCAGGGTAAAACAGGTATTGCATTTTAATCTGGGGGCTGAAACTATCTGAGATCTCACTGTTTTCTTGCAAATGGTATTCCAGTGATAAAACACAGGCATAAGTCAAGAATTTGTAACTCTAATAAAACATTATCCTCCAAGCTGTTATTGCAGTTAGAAAATCCAGTGTTTTAAAAGTGGTTTTAAAATAAAACCAGATTAAGGTGGGCCTTGATTGGGTTTGTTGGGGGTTCTTTTTGCTTGATTTTTTTGTGTTTTAACAAAGGAAACAATAAAGTAAAATAAAACTTTCTTCCCTCCTTCCAGAGGCTCACACTCATGGCTGTATTCATAGCAACGTTTCTCTTTAGCCTGACTTGGCAATTTAACCAGTTTATGATGCTGATACAAGCATTGGCATTATTCATACTGGACTGCTTGGACATGCTTCCCACAGCAAAGGTAACTTTCTCTTTGGAAATAACCTCCTTTTGTTTCCTTGCCTTCATAAAGCCAACAGTTGGGCAGATGTTTTCCTAAGCAGTGGCCTGGATGCCCAGAGTAATACAGATTATCCCGTGCTTGGAAGTGATCACAGTGTATATACCCTCAAGAGTAAAAGTGAATGATGGAAACAACACAATTTCTGGGTTTTGTTCACTTAAATGTAGTTCATGTCTATTTAAGTTTTGTCTACTTTTGTTTAGACACTGTTTGACACTTCCAAACACCATCCTAACAGACCTGATACCACAGCTTTAGCATGGCCTCTCGAAGTTGCCAGAAGAAAAAAGTACCACAGGAAATCTTGGTGTGAGCTGAAGTCAAAGCAGTGTATGAATTTTGCCTCAAGCATTGTGCATCCTCTCCTGGCAGTCAGGGCCCAGCTCTGGACACAAGAGGAGGGTGCAGAACATCACATTGTTGGGGAGAAGCAGTTGTCTTGCCTGCACTGACGTTCACCATGGAATAACAGCATTGCTCCTGCTGTGTTGCTGAGCTGGATAAGCCAGAAAATACAACAAGTCTTACTAAGAAGGTCAGGGATCATTGATAGTCAATCTTACAAAGCAGAAACGTACTCTAGAAGATGAAAACACTGTCTTTGACATTAGCGTTGCTGTGAAATTCTACCAAGATCATTTTAGGCATGGTGAAAGCTTGCACTGGTTGAAAAAGATTCTCACTTTAGGGAAGGTTACAAGAGGATGAAGACTAATTCATGCAAATTCATTTTAAATTTGAAGCAGACTTGAACTTTACTGATTGTAATAATGTAACTGAAAATGAGTATGGTGCCTGCATAGCAAGATAAATGTGGCTTACTTAAGTTTCTGAACTTAACTTACATTATATCTGTAACTGCAAGCTGAAGTCAACATTTAATGTGACTGGTCAGCTACCTTAAAAGTCAGCAAATTACCAGCTGCATCCTGAGTTACTCCAAAACAGACTCACACCGCTGTGTCTGGACTCATTTTCACAAAAGCACTACTTAAAACTGTTGGAGTTTGGTGGGCTCTTTCATACTGATTTACACCACTGCTGTAATACAAGACTGAATTTGGGATCTTTGTGTGAGGTAAAATGTATCTTTTTGTGCCAGTGTCAGAAAATCAGCTGGGCTTCAGTGTTTCATTGAGCTGAACACTGATAATAATTTAGCATAACCTGAAAGGCATTATACTGAACTCTTACTGAAAGGTTTGGTTGCTGAACTGCACTGAGCCATAACTCTTAAGTCATAAAGACATCACAGAGGCTACAGAAACACCTCTTGGACTAAAGAAAATAAAAACATCTTCCAAATATGAAGTAATTAATATTTTCCTCACACCGCAGTTATCTGCTTGATTATAGGATCAGGATTCCTTAAGTGTAAAATGGGCCTAAAATATTAACCTAAGCGTTCAGGACGTAAATATAAAAAGCACACAGTAATGGCTTTAAATGTAATGATTTACTGCAAGATGATAGGTTTTTTGCAAAAATAATTGATGTTGAAATAAATTATAAAGCATATTCAGAGAAAAGCAGCTATGACTGTAAAGTTTTGCAGACATCAAAATCTCATTATTGTTACAGGTTACATGGCTCTATATCATTCAGATTTCTGGATTACTGCTGGTCTGTGTCCTACAGTTCTTCAATTCTATGATTCTTGGATCATTAGTTATAAGTTTTAATGTTTCTGTCTTAATAGCAAGAACAATCCAGGTAGGTACCAAAAAATGTCTGTCGTACTAAATAAAGAGTATCTGTATATGTGTGTGTATGTTTTGTGAATGAGTAATTTAGATTCATTATCATTTTCATTTACTAATACTAATTAGAGGAATTACTATAGCGTACAGCAACCCAAATATTGCCTGATCAAATAATGAATTCCATTACTCTAACTGCAGCTTAACCAAGCACATCAGGCATCATAATTCCACGATTGCTATTAACATTAATGATTGTGCAATCTGCAGTTTGGATCCTGAAAAAAATACTGCTTAAATGGACTTTAAACCTGTTTCAGCAGGACTTGGCTTGAATTTATGGCTCTGCCTCCAACAGAATAATCTGTAACAGCTAGGACACCTAGGCTCATGTTGAATTCAGCTTCCTGAAATCCATTGTTACTCTCAAAGATTAGGGGGTTTTTAGTGTAGTTACAGTTCTCTTTTTTCTGATTCTGGCATTGGTGACAGCCTCTGACCACAATAGAGGAGTTTACAGGGCCATTCCTGTTGTCTGCACCTATTCCCAGTTGCCTGGGGGCAGCTTATCAGGATCTGGAGCTTGGAACTGGAAAATTGCTCAAAATCCTCTCAACTGACAGAGGCAGAGGATCCCTTTGCCATGTTTAGTGGAAGGTGTAATGAGTAGGTATTTCAAAAGGCACAGAGTATTGTGGATATTAGGGAATAAGTTCCATAAGTACAATAGGGCTGCTGCCAAAGAAAGGCTGTTTGGCTGCTTCCAAAACTCTGCCAAATCTAAGTTTTTTATGACATTTTCCCTTCAGTTTTATTCAAGAAGTATAACTTTATTCTGGGTACTTGGTTCTGTATCCATTTTTGTTTACATGACCCTAATACAAATTTGGTGCTGCTCAGGACTAGCAGATCAGCTGTTTCAAATAGCCTGTGATGCTTTTGTTCCAAATACATAAAAAAAGGACTGAAATACTAATATTTTCTTCTTTGTAGAAAAACCTAAAAAAGGGTGGCTTGCTTAATAGGCTTGGGAAGCTTATCCTTCATATTCTACTAGTCTTGTGTTTGACTCTCCTAATAAATAAATTCATAAAGGTAGGAAAATATTTTTAATATCAAAAATGATACATTGTATTATGTTAAAAGCTATTTGTTAGTCATCTACAGGAGTATCATTAAATAAAACTGCAGTGAGATTTCTCTGCATCTCAGAAACTGCATTTTAGAAATTAAAGATCATTTTCCTGATCTTTGATACATGGTTTAGAAAACTTCATAAATTAACACCAAATAGTTGGTGTTAACCTGAAGCTCACCTGTAATTTTATATTAGTTGTAGATCTAATTTATATTAGTTGTAGATCTGTTGAGCATTTGCAAAGTTTTTCACTGACTTTTCAATGAGTGCAGTTAAAAGTGAATGCTTCTTTGATTGCAAAGCATCCATCTTAGTAAGCCTGTGTTGCTTTTAAATTACATTTAAATGACAAAACAGCTGTTTACTGTGCAACATTTTTCATATTTAAAATATAATTTCCTTACTCTTTCCCTACTTTGTAGAAAATTCTTAATCTTGAGTCAGATGAGCATATATTCAAATTCCTGAAAGCAAAATTTGGATTTGGAGCAACAAGGTATGATTTAGCTGCAGTTTTGCTTTTTTGTTTGACTTCTTTAATTGAAACCTTCAAGTTGTTCTTATTTCAAATGTATGCAATAAATCACAGAGTTTTACCTCATGTTTATGTCACACTTGCCCTAAGAATAATCTGCACAACTGTGACTTTATAATTTCTTGAGAAAAAAGGAAACTTGGATCCTTTTTAACATGAAGTTACGAAATACATGATGGACAAAGTTGTTTCTTTTTTTTTCAGAGATTTTGATGCTAACCTGTATCTTTGTGAAGAAGCCTTTGGTTTACTACCTTTAAATACTTTCTCAAGACTCTCCAGTACACTACTTTTTTACGTCTATGGATTTGTTCTCTTCCTTCTGACAGTAGCAGCTGTAATTGTTGCCTTTCGGAACCTCAGGTAAATACAGTTTTAACATAATTCACATTTTTATCAATTTTCTTCAGCTGGCTGAGGAACTAACATGTGAACACAGCAGCAAATACGGGATTGCTTTGCGCAGCTGCTGAGGAGTGGGGTGTACGATGGAGAAATCAGGCAGAATAAGTAACTTCCTGTTCAAGCTAAAAATGTGAACTAAGAAACATCTTTCTCTACATTCAGTCAAGCTCTTTGCTGTTGAAGTTTTGCTGCATGTATAACGGGGGTTGGGGTTTTTGGGATGAGGGAAAGCAGGGGAAGGATGTCTTTATCTAAAACAACGTTAGTTTCTTTAGTTCATCCCATTTTCCCTGTGCCAAGCGCTCCAGTTCACAGATTGCCCAGGTGTTTCCCCAGACTCCCCAGAAATGAGCTGGAACAGTCTGTGCTGACCTGTGTGACCTGTGTGAAGCAGCAGGAGCTGGAACTGTGCGCCACTGCTGACAGTTCCCAGAGCTAACCTGGGGCATTCTGAGGTATCAACAGAACACAGGAGAAAATCAGACAGAACTGCTCTTCAAACAAAAATGGTTCATTATAGAGCTCTCAGTTTTACATGTACAAACCTGGGCAAAAGGTGGAAGGGATCATATAAAACTTGATTAAGCAAAAATTCAAGGAGTGTCACCTGATTGGTGTCATTATCATAGAGCTAGGGAAGACTGGATAAAAAGGAGAGAGAGCAAGGGAAAGGGAGATTATCCAAGACATTCCAAAATTATGTTATGACAATTACATATTACAATAGTAATTGTCAAATGTCAGTCATCTGTAAATAATTTTGGTACTATTCAACCAGCCTCATTATAAATTTACTGCATCAGTCAATTTTAAAAACAAAGATCCTGCAGCTCTTATTTTCTGCAGCCCTAGATGTAATCCCACGCATGTCCCTAATTTTTAATGCATTTATCTCACTTACCCCTGCCCTGAAAAAAATGGGAAACCCCCACACACTGAAGCCGCTTCTGTCTTTTTGAAGGGCCCTCCACGTGTATTCACAAGGCTAGACACCTCAAGCAATAACCACTCCTTTCAGGACTCATTTTCCCTACCTCTGCTTCCAATCTATGGCTCTAGTAACGTCCAGATAGACCAGCAGAACCCCACAAATCACAGTTAAATTCTCCACTCTCATCAAAAGCCCTCTGAACATGGGAGTAGCTGCTTCAAACAAGAAACCAAGCTTGCCTTGCTGTAAACAATTTTCTCTCCTTCTAATCCAGCTCCTTTAAACCCATTGCATTTCCAGAAATCTGCACATGAAAAGAAATACCTGATGCTGCATCTAGTTGGTGGCATCAAACTAAATCATATCATAGATGCAATAGAAGGTTGTGGACTCATAGCAATGGTTGTTGTTTCTGGCCTCAGAAAGATTTGGTGCTTTTTAAAATGCAGATAATTCTATGAAATATGGTACAGAACCTACTATAACACTGGTTTTTTCTTCAATTAGTGGTTCAAATCGAGTCCAGTTAAAGGAAAAAATGGAAGAATACACAGTGACACTGAAGCCTGATGCTGCCTACAGCTTAGTTCACACAGTTCTGTTTGGATGTCTGGCATTAAGCACCATGAGGTATATTTTTTGGATTCTACTAAGGGCTTGTTTAGATGATTGAGTGTATTTTTATAAGAGTTTATAAGTAAAATATGTTGACCACCACCTGATAGGGTCATGAACCTTCTTTCTCTCCCTGGTGTGTTTCTACTTGTAGCCTGAGGCATTTCCCAAAATTCTGCCATAAAGAATGGAAGTTGGGAACAGAGATGTTCTCAAGGGCACATAGCAAAGTGTGATGGCAGTCCTGTACTCAGTTACTTCAGAGGCCTGACGTGTTCAGGCTGTCTCTAGACATGAACTGCTCTCCCAAGCAGCTTTGCAGAGCTCCAGGTGATCATGAGCAGCTTGTGTTCTTCCAGGATGAAGTACCTCTGGACATCCCACATGTGTGTATTTGCATCCTTTGGCCTGTGCAGCACAGAGGTTTGGAAACTCATGCTGAAGTGTCTCCATCTCTACACGTCCCACAGGGTGAGCCCTGATGAGTCACAAATGAGTCACAGCATTTCATCCCCTGCGCTTTGGGCTGTACCCAAGCCAAGGCAAGGCTCAGGATATTGTTTGTAGTCCTCTCAAACCAGGTATCTCTGCTGTACATTTGTATAAATTTAGTAAGTAAAATGGATTTTCTGGTGGTTTCTATATTAAACAATTCCATTGGAATACACTAGATGGCAATATAGATGTAGCTATGAAAAATAACCACAATTTTACCAAAAAAGTCTCCGTATTAAGAAATCATCAGTAGTCTGAGAAGACCTTTGCAGTCAGTTATATCAAATGATGGTGTTTTCCACCTTGTAGAATATAGATTCAAAGATATAAATCCATCTTTTGTGATGGGTCTGTAGACCACCACAAATCAGGGTTTTACTTGAAAATAAAATCAGAATATGGGCCTAAAATTCAATCTCTTAAATTCCAGTGCATGTTAAATATTTCAGCTATCAATACATTAAATTAAATCTATTAAATGTATCATCAAACTAACTAATTTTTTTTCAATTTCTCATAGACACAGGTGATTAAGTATTCTATACCAATGATTACGTTACTGTACATTTCATTTAAGGTAAGAAATTTTTTTTTCTCAATGTTTTGGCATTTTTTAGTTGCATGAAATTTTTCCTTTCTCCTAGACGGGTGTTGTCTTGTTGGCAGCTACATACAAGAATTGTAACTGAATTTTAGAAATGAGGATATCTGTGCCTATGAAATTGTCTGTGAAGGATTAGTTGGGCTTATTTGATCCAGAGCACTTGTTCATAGATACAAATGTGATCTGATTGTATCTATAAGTAGCAGGTGTTATTTAAATTTTATGGAAATGGGAGTTGTCTCTTTTGTTTTTAACTAAGTTGTGGATCATATGCAGATTGTCACATTGTGGAATGATTTATTGTAGGAGCAGAAATAATCATAATCTCTACTACTGTGCCTCATCTCATATGTTTTACAGCACAGAATTATTAAATGGTCAAGTTCTGTCTGTTCCAGAAACAGAGTATTATTATTGTCGAATGCTTCAATGTAAATGCATAAAACTTACCTAAATCAATAACAAGATTATCAGTCTGTCATAGCAGGGAGATTTAGAACACTCATTTAGTGGGCAAACCATTCTTCTAATCTGTAGTCACAAAGACAAAAAATTCAGGGTCTGCTTTGATGGAGTTGTTTCTGCAATAACTAGTCTGAGATGAAAATAAGTCTGTTAAATAATTCCCTTCAGAAAAACACAACATTAATTTCATTGTTACAAATGAAATTAATCCAAAGTTCAAAAGACAGTCTTGAAGGAGTTAAGAAAGCTGCTAATAGAGTTCACTCCAGTATTGTGTTCTCCCCTCTAAATCTGAAACAAAAAGCAAAAAAATATTGTTTTCCACTTAAATTGTCTTATGGTTCTGTTAGAGGACTTTTTTGGTCCACTGATGTGCCGGTTAGGAAGTCATTTACCATTTTCATCATCTCTGAACATGACAGAGACACTTCTTTTGACATGGGGGATACCAAGAGCATGACATTCTGATAGTCTAATGTGACAGATCACTAGGAATAATTTTCCTCCCACTCTTCATGAGCAGATGTAAAGTTCCTAAATCCTGTCAGATTCAATTCCAAAGTCAACAGAAACCACTGATTTCATGGGCTTTAGAGCAGTCATTAGCTGTGCTCAGTCTGCCTGAAAAGCATCATTTTTGTGTTTCTTCTAAATAGAGGAAATAATTTTTATTGACATTAAAAATAGTATTTTTCAAATTTCTCAGTAGGAATGAGCAATTTGTCACCTCTCAGTGGTTTTTTGTCCTGAGTCAGTTCTTGCAGTTGAGCTACCAGGAGAGTGGATCTCTCTGTGGGTCTTTTCTGCAAAGCTGAAAGAGTTGATGAGAAGCCTGAGGAGATCACAGAATATTCTGAGCTGGGCGGGACCCACAAGGTGCCTCCTCTTGCCCTGGCAGTGGCCAGATGAGAATTCTTACGGAGAGATCCAGAAACTACCCATTGCTTCTGTAAGAATGTGGGTTTTTATTCTCCCTGTAAAACCTTATAAACAGACAGTAGAAGGAGATTCTTGAAACAGAGACTTACGTACCTTGCTCCTTTCCAGACGAGAATTTATCTGTTCAGTCACTGACTGCTCAGATTGCAGGGGCGGTTTCTCTGTACACCACAAAGTTAACTGGCCCTCAGGGCTGGTTTTCTTGAATTTGTAGGAGGGCAGTTTGGTGTTTCATTATTTGTTACATTTGTCAGAACTACTGTTCTTCAGTGCAGTTCCTCAAAATAGGACTTTTATGGGATTATTAACCTAATCCTGAATAAGCTAATGAAAGCCTCTTTGGAGCCATGTGGTTACTACAGCCCCAAATACATCACTTGAACATTAATATATTGAGATGCAGATGCAGCTACAATGCTGGCTTTCTTTCAGATTTCAGGTGCAGGATTTTTTTTCAGGTGCAGGTTTTGAGACCTGTAAGACATTTGTGTTCCTGTTTACGTGTGTTCTTCATTATTAGAGTGCAAACAAACATCTTTCAGATAAAGTGAAAATGCTGAAGTATTTCCATGCCTACTTCAGCTGTGCTGCAGATAACACATACATAAAGCAGTTGGAAATAGTATTTATGTTTCACTTCTTACACTTTGTAGGTAGATTTTACCTTTATCTGTGTTCATTGTATTTTAACGTCACATTAATGATCATCAGTTTGTGTTTGCATGTCAGCAATTCCTGAAAAAATTGTTGGTACTTCAGGTGAGCTCCTGAGCTTGAGCATTCTAATCCCAAGGATTGCCGAATAATCTTGATGCCTCTCTAATAGTAAACTCTCTATTCCAATTATTTCTCCAGCTGCATTTTTATCTTCATCATGGCCAAGTCCTTTGGCTCCAAACGTGGACATTTCTTTCATCACATACTGCAACATATACCCATGATCTGAGCAGTCTTTGGCTGTGCTGAGCAGCTTCAGTTCAGGGCTAATTTAAGGCACTTGACAACTGGCTTCTTTTCCTGAAGACTATGACCCCAGAGACAAGCACTGTTACAAGTTGGAAACCTCTTTCACATTTCCCTCAGTCTTCTGAGCAGTTTGTTCCATCCCTGATGTGCTCCATCTGTTCTTTTTATCCTCTCCTGCTGTCACCAGACTTTTTCTCAATCTGACATATTTACAAGACAAAGTTTTGTCAGTGTTATTGGTCCATATTTTCATATGCTTTGCTTTTTATTTGTCATTCTCTTGTATTTGGAACTCCAAATTTGGAGTTAGTTTTGTCTTGGTTCTACTAATCAAATGTAGTGCTACCTGGAAATTTTTCAATTCAGTAGTAGCAAGCCCCATGACCAAAGTTTTCCTCCAGTGGAAACTGCTTGTACTCACCCAAAACTTGCAGCACTGTGACTTAAAAAACCTTTACAGGGTGAATGCCATGGAATAGCCCCAGCACTGAGCAGGTAGCTGTGCCACTGCTTCCTCAGGAGGTTACAGGGCAGGGTGCACGGACAGAAAAGCAAAGCAGAGCCCATTCCTTCTGTCTCCACCCTGAAGGACTCCAAGCTCTCCGAACATGAAGCTATCCAGAGCAGTTTAGTAATGAAGAGAGGGAATTTTGGTTCATTATGAGACTCCACAATCTCCTTTCACATCAGCTGAATTTACTAATCTCTGGGAGAGCTTCTGAAGAGCAGAAATACATCTGTTGTACTGCCGTACTTCCCAAAGTTTCCGCAGCGTTGCGATGCTGCCGTGGCTCCACCTGGGAGATGCCAGGATACTTGAACAGGTGTTTTAAGTGAGCAGCTCCACTAGTGAGAATCTTCCCTGGCCCAGTTCCACCTCCTGGCCCCAGTCCTGCCACGTAATTGCAGTTTGAGGGAAGGAATGCCTGTGTTTGCTAAGGGGCTCAGCAGCGCCACATGCAAATTCCTTCTGAACTCTTGGATGAGCATTATATAAATGGGATGATTAATGGCTTTTTGTATTATCAGGTGGGTTTTCTTAGACTTTTTCCTGTAGCATTTCAATTTTCAAACCAGCAGTCCTTATTATCTAAAGAAAGCAGGTTTGGAATAGGTTTCACCGTGACATCCTCTGTAGTAAAGACTGATGCACAGCAATCTGTCATTAGCATTGTCATTATCTTCCTTAATTGCTCCCTTCTGCCCTGGAATATTCACTGGTTTAAACAATCAACCCTTAAATAAATCATTGTTCCCTTTTTGGATGGGAGGGTTAAGCTTTTCAAAATTGGTTTCAATCTTTTTTTCTCTCCTCCAGATTTGATTTATGTATTCTTAGTCTGTAGTAAAGTTTGAAATGCTTTCCCCCAGTGGTCTGTTGGTTGTTGTCATTCAGTCACAGTTTTATTTTTCCCTTCCGTGGTTCTCTTTTAATTCAAACTTCTGAAATACCATTAATAGCATCTGCAGCACGTCTAATAATCTTAACTTCTGATACAGATTTCCTACCCTTTTTAATTTAGTTTTACGTTTCCTTTCCAAACTTAACATTAATTTCTGGGGCCTTTCCTTCTCTTGTCACCATTGACAATGGGCAGTTCTGGTCCTGCTGGTCATCTGGCTGGAGCTGCAGATCTCAAACTCTGAAACTGTGGGTTCGTCCTGCAGTGACCTCCTCGCCTTCCTAGGAAGGGTAGATAGATACACTTTCATGTCTTGCAATTTACCCATGAGCTGGACAAGGGGAGTAATACATTTCAGCATCCAGAACTTGTTTTGTTCATTGTCTTCAGGTTGTTTTATTTTGTTTCCATTTTAGTTCTGGCCAGGAATAATGGATGAACTATCAGAGCTGAGAGAATTCTATGACCCAGACACTGTGGAGCTGATGAACTGGATTAAGTAAGAGGATTTTTTCTCTATTTCAGTTAAATGCTATTTGTGTAGATCTAATGTTCTTAGTTATAGTGTTCTCCTTATTTGTCCCAGCTCAGCAGTGAACTCTGGTGACCCATGAGGAGAGTTAGGGAGAGTTGGGTTATCATGGGTTGGGTATGAGCAGCTCCATGCCCGGCCTCAGTAGCACTGCTGTGTTCCATGTGCATCAGGGAACCAGCTGATCCCTTTGCTCCCACGAGGACACAGTTTTCCCAGCCAAAAGAGGTAAATTTGGAGGTGTCAAGCTTCTCTCATCATATTATAGCTACTTTTTTACATTAATAGACCTCTGTCATGAAGTAATTTTATTTCCTCCCCCCCAGCCTAATGTCCTTCTCAACTCCATAACATTAAAAAGCTTGGATGGTAGTGCTGGAAAATTCATACTCTGCAGTCTGTTTGTTGGACTTTAAGACAATCTAAGTTGTTCCTGTTTGTTAGAATTAAACCCAGTATGTGTTCCAAACTGTAAGCAAAATATTTTTAATTGAACTTGTCACAGCTAAGCATAGGTGCAGTCATTCAGGAGTGTGAGTTAATCATTCCAACCCCACTTCATCACTTCTCCTTTCTCACAGAACATAGGAGGGTGTTTTTTAGGTGGAAACGGTTTGGAATACTGCATGTAGAAGATGCTGAGAAAAAAGGCCAGGTAGGATGTTCTCTGGAGGGCTGTGAACGGAAGGGGTATCTTCTCTGTTAACACAGGGTAACCACTAAAAACTTGTAGGTTAAGTTTCTGAACAGGGAGATTCCTGGGACTTGTATTTATTTGCAACTCTGGCAATGATTTTTAAAAAAGAAAATTGGTTTCGTGTTATGGACGAAAACATTCTGAAAGTAAATCTGAATATACAACATTAAATATTGAACTGTTTGAAGTATTTCCTTGGAGTATTTCCTTCATATGCAATGAACTTCAGTGAAACCAGTCACCCAGCCTGTTCTCCCCATAGCAACATATTTACACTCCATAATATTGTATTTCTTTAATCCATAAACTAGAAGGAGTAATTTAGAAGTAAAATATATTACAAGCCTTCACTGACTTATTTTGAAAGCAGACCATGATTTTTTCCATCATTTAGAATCTTTGCAGCCTTATTGACATGTTTTTGTGACTTATGTTTACCAGCCAGTTCCATTTAGCACTACTGTTTTATTAAAAGATGGTAAATGTCTGATAGTTCAGGTCTCCTGTGTGCAATATATAGAGTTATATATAGATTTATACATAAAATATGCATAAGGAGTTATTCCCAGCCATGAACTGGATTTGACTGGCTCCAATGAGAATAATTTTTCATGTGCTCTTAGTGCTGAGAATGCTAAACTGGTGCTTGTCATCTCCTCATTCCAAGACAGACAATTACAGAGGGGCATTTTTTTACTTAGAATTTATTGTATTTAGAAATATTATTCCTGTGAAGAAGAGTTAATTATCTATGCTTTAAATACCAGTCAACAAAATTTATGGTAAGTTTCTCAAAATGGGACAGATTTTCTTAAGTTTGATGTGTAAGAGAACACTTTTACTATACTAATACTTGATAGTTGTGCAGTAGTTAATGACATGTCAAGGCTGGTGTCAGGAACTAATCATTCATTATTAAAACTCAGTATGAAAAGCTCTAATTTGTCATGTATAGCAGTGAATTAGGAATAACTCATCTGTCTTGCAATCTCTCCACAACAAGAAAACCCTTCTGTCCGCTTAGCTCTAAATGCATATTAACTTGTCCAAATATACAATCTGAATAATGGCCAACTATTAGTCTGTCCCCTGTGAAGTGTCTGCAGATGCATTTCTTACTCTTCCCCTCACTAAGATTGCCATAGCATTTTCAGGAAGATCTACTGGTTTGTATCTGTACCATTGCAGGGCACAATTTTTTACATAATGACTGTGCATATCCCAGTCTTCTGCTTTTTTTTCCTATCCACCATCTCATTTTCTTAGCTTTTTTTCAACCAAAAGTCAAGAATCCAATGCTCCAGGGATAGTTCACAGCTCTGTTCCCAGCTGGGAGGTACATTAAAATTCTTAGTTTTGGTCTTTCTCCCTAAGACAACAGGAACAACATGCTCATTTGTGAGATGGGGAAGAATATCAGTAGAATGAGCAAATCAATAGCGTGAACTTCCCTACTCTGTTTACTCCTGGTAAGTGTTAAAGAAGCAATGTCTTCTGCCTTTAAAGGGGAAATCTGTCTACAGTTGTGGAATATTTCAACAGCAGTTGCCAAAACTCACAAAAAAAGTTCTTAGAAATCTTGGGCAACAGCCAAAACAATGGGAAAGTTAACTGAGAGTGAGATTCAGCAGAGCATTGTTGGATGTCCACTGTACCTGAACCAGGTGTGGGGACAAGCAGGCAAATTTGTATTAGTGGAAACCCCACAAATTTCCAAAAAACTCCTAAGGTTATGCAAATGAAACACTCATGTTTCAATGGTGGTTCTTTCCTTTAGTAATTTATACTAATTTATATTAATGGCTGTATTTTAGTTTCAAGCCAGCTTTAAGGTTTATTACTTACATTCCTGATTTTCAAGAGTAATCACACTGAAATCAACACATGTTCCAGACTTTAAAGGCAATATTACACTTTTTTTTTTTTTAATTGTTGTTCTTAAATTCTTGGGCTTTTGTTGGACAGACATGAGTAAATTTCAGGCATGAACTTGAGAGTGCCTGAGAAGTAGGTTTATACCAACTGTGTAGGTGCACTCCTTTATGTGAGCATAATCTGCATGCACAAAATTGAAGCTGGGACTCACAAAAACGCATCTTGTTGTTCTTTCTTTGTGGCTGTCATTTTCCATTTTTACAATTTTCAGTCTTTCTAAACCAGAGGGAAAAAAAAGAACCATGACAGTGTGACTGAATATGCTTTACTGCCTGTCATCTACAACTAAATCTGTGATATTTTAACATTGCATTCTGCAAATAAAAAGATTTTCTTTGAAAGAAAAAAAAATCTCTCATGGCATATTCCTCAGAATCTCCTTTTCTCAAATCCTTTCGCTTTGTTGATTCATACCATACTCAGGCACTAGTAAAGAGACTTGTCAGATTTTATGGCTTTGAGAGCCAACTACAGGGTTCAACTCTGGAGGACGTTTACTAGAAATAGCCTTTTTCTATTTCTAATGATGTAACCTGTAATTGCAATGTTGGCCATTTCTTCCTTAGTGCTTCCTAAAACCAGCTCACAGTAATTCTTTAGCAGTTTAAGAGAAAGAATTACTGCCTCTTTCAGAGTCTGTGCAAGTACTTCCTGTAAAACCCTTTTATTTTTAATGAATTATTCTTTAGTATTTATATAATTCTCTAAATTCTTAAGTGTAAGGTAAAGAAAAGGTTCCTATGCTGTAATATAGTGCTTAGTTTACCCATTAGCTCAGCTGTAATTAACTTGTTGAAAGCTTAGAGCTTCAAAAATAAATGAGATTATTTGTTCAAAATGCCATCAGGTCTGCTTGGAATGGCATTTAAATTATATAATGTAAATCAGTTTGACCTGTAAGTCCTTGTCATTATTTAGTGACATTTCCTAGAGAATAAATTGTTTGCAGGTTGGGCAGTGTGGTATGGAGCTTGGCAGAGAGCTATAAAAACAAATTATCCTTTCATTTGATACATCATTTGCTCCGACAGTTTTGGTTTTTTGTGTAATAGAGGAGTGTCATTCAGGGGGCTGCAGCCCAGGAGGTGCCCTGGCTGCAGAGCCCTGCGGGTGCTGCCTGCCTGGGCAGGGCAGGAGCATCCCTGCGATGCGGGGAGCGCGCTGGCTCTGCGCTCCTGTGTCCCCAGAACTCAGCAGTGGCACCCACAAGAGCTCTTGGGCAGGGAGCTGGGGAGGGCAGCCACTGCCTGGGGCTCGGTGTCACCTCCCAGCTCTGCCCAAAATCCGGCACTTGTGTTCCTGGCGGTGCCAGGGCAGCACAGGGAAAGAGGGCTCCCAGTAGCTCCCGCTGCTCTGGGAACATCTGAGCTGGCCAGTAAAATAGGGACAGTGATGTGTCTGAAGGAGTATCATTTCCTAGGACTTCAAACCTGTAAATCTCAGGGCAGCATCTGCCTTTACCAGGAACACCAGTTTTTAAACTCCACCCTGGAGCAAAGCACCAAAGGCAGTTGTATGAAAAGCAAGCAAGGGTCACTAGATTGTCTTAAGGGATAGGGAGAGCAGGAAGCGCTGGTAAAACTCTTTCTGTCTAGTAAAGAATGCAACTGAGCTGTATTTCAGCCCTTCTGGGCAGGAGGGAATGCTTGTGGAAAGGGGCGGAATGGAACCCTGAATCTTCTGGATGATCCATTTGCTGAGGGGAGATTGTCTGGGCAGCTCCAGTCCCTGCTCCCTGTGAGGAGAGCAGGCTCAGGCTGGAGATCAGGGAGAGGTTCTGCCTTCCCCGAGGGTGCTGGCACTGCCCAGGCTCCCCAGGGAATGAATGGGCACGGCCCCGAGGCTGCCAGAGCTCCAGGAGCCTTTGGGCAGCGCTCCAGGGGTGCCCAGGGGGGATTGTTGAGGGTCTGGGCAGGGACGGGACCTGGACGGGATGAGCCCTGTGGGGTCCCTTCCAACTCAGTGTATTCCGTGATTCTACATTTTGGACAAGCATTTTTACCCAGTAGGTTATTGATAAAGAGCACTATCACCCTTTAGCTTTCTTTTTAAAGGAAAGAGCCTGCAGGCTGGTTTGGCTTTTTTGTTAGTTTGCTTTTTTTCTTGTGGTTTTGCCTTTGGTATTTGTTGGGAGGGGTTGTGTGAGTGGGTTTAAGAAAGTTTGTGCCTGCTACAGAGCCCATTGTAATGCAAATCTGCAATCAGAGGAGCAGGGTTGCCTTGGTAAGGCCAGCCAGGTTCTAAAATTTGAACTAATCTTGAACAGGCACAGAAACCTGCTTGTCACATTAGGAGTTGCCTGGCCCAGGTATAAACACAGAAACATGTTGAAGATGCTTTAAGAATCATCATTTTTATTTGGGTGTCTAAGCTCTCCCCAGCCCTCTGGGAGTCCAGCCCATGTCCTTGGCAGCTTAGTCCTGCAGATTTGTGCCTTCCCACAGCTCCAGGGATAAGTCCTGGCTGACAGCCTGTCAGCGCCATCCCACTAGCATAGTACTAAATTCTAACAGGAATTAATTCCTTTTAATTGAACATGTACTTCAGGACACTTGTGGCTTTGAATATTTTAAGAAATAATTTCTTAAGAGATTAAATATTTTCAGACTTTAAGATGAAACTGGTTTTATAAAGTGCTGAGGGACTAGTCTATCAGTAAAGTTAAACTAAGCTATTAAAAATACTATCTCTGGCTTTTCTAGATGAGATTAATGTACCAGTGCAAGATTTTTTAGGAAGGGTTTGTAATTATTAATTCATTTTCTAAGCATAATCTCTTGAAAGGTGATTATAAAATTTAAGACTCGTCTCTCTACATTTTCAAGCTGATTATGGGGCTTAAAGATGACAGAGTGTGTAGCTGCAGTTTCCAAAGGCTCCCTGAAGTGCAACCCAAAGTGTCACAGTTACTGGAGGCCTTCAATGCATGCATGGGGATGTTAGGCACCTATTCACATTCTAATTTCATTGTAGTTGATTTGATGTGTGCTGCTTTCTGTTGGTTTAGTCTTCACAGACCTTTCCACGGTTATGTGCCTACTAAGCACTAGAAAAGACTTGAGCATACTATGGCCAGTTCCAATTAGCCTGATCATGGGAGTGTCCATTGCCTCGCATTGTCACTCTTTTCTTTTTGCTCTGCCCTTCTGTTGCGTCTTTGCAAATATCTTAGATTGTAAACTTGCTGGGAAGAAGGTGAGCAAAAATAATTTTTTCTTTAGTGGTATTTGAGTGATCCTGAGATACCAGGACTGCTATGTGGAATTTCAAACGTTACAGTAACCATAAGTGACAGCGTTATTCTGGCATCTTCTGCATCCCCGTGCCCCAGCGTTTTGCAGCTGAGGTGTCTTTTTTCATAGTTTCTCTCCCACAGTTGTCAGAATAGGAAGATTAATGTCTCATGGAACAAATTTTACATTCCAAGTGAATGGTGAATGCCAGGACAGGAACAGAAAGTTTTACCATTCATATTAAATAATTAATTTTATATAAAGTACCTTACATATATCAGACACAAACCTAAGTACAATAAGTTTTTTGAAATATTAAAAGAATTAGAATACAGAAACCTATAAATATTCAGAGGTTTTATGAACCTGAGAAATAGATGAAATATAGAAGTAGTTTGAAATTGTCAGGATCATGTTTTCTTTAGATTTCCTCATAGTGCTTAGTAAATTTTTTATTTGCAGTTGAGTATTATCATAATTTATCCACTTGGCATTTGAAGAAAACACAGTTGGTTGAACAGTTTGCTCCCTGAATAGAGGAGAAGCGGAAAAATACTTCTGCAGTCTTTTTTTTCCTTCTGATCTGTCACAAGCATTGCAAAAATGCCCCTGCAGAGACTTCCTCAGACTTATCAATGTTTGTTTAGGTCAAACACTCCAAGCACAGCAGTGTTTGCTGGGAGCATGCAGCTGTTGGCAGGAGTCAAACTGTGCACTGGACGGACTTTAACCAACCATCCCCACTATGAGGATAAGAACCTGAGAGAGAGAACAAAGCAGGTGAGAGATTTGTGATTTTTTAAAGTAATCCTTGCCCATGTCACCGCCTCCACTCCAGAAGACAGTAATGTCCTAATGGCACACTGCAGAAGGCATCCCGTGCTTTACTCGTGGAGTCACTCACTGGCAGGCACAGGCCCAGCATGTACCTGCTTTGGGAGCTCCTGACGCACTTCTGGCAGCTGGTGAGTGTCTGAGCAGCTCTGTGCCTGGGTACCCAGCTGCTCCCAAGGGCGCCGGTTTGGCTACTGTGGCATCAGTAGATCCCGGTGCCCACTTGGGCTGTCAAACCCACATGGGGAATTCCCTGGCACTCCCCTTCAGTTCCCACAGCAGCACACAGCATTTGATACAGAAACCACGCTGAGAAACTCCACACGGAGCTGGGGTGTCGCCCTGATTTTTTCAGCCTTCTCTTCCGTTTCACAGTTTCATTGTTTGGGTTCTTTCCCACCCTCTGGTCTGTAAACACAGCCAATGTTATTGTATCGTTTCAAGATAGTTTTCATTCTTTGTATCAGAGATATGGACAGCTGATGGACAGTTGTCCTGACCAATGGGATGGGGAGAGGTGTCAACCTTCTCCCCCAATCCCTGGCCTTTTCAGAGATATGATCTATATTGGAGTCAGACTTTCAAATAGAGTAGAGTTTTAGTTCATGCCTTCTGATCAAAGTGTGAGTGTGTGTGTGTGTGACAAATTGCGTCACTGGGGAGATTGTTTTCACCTACCCTCCTCCAGACTTGGGACATTCTCAAAGCCTGGCAGCACCATGCAGTGTTGTGTAGCCAGCAGCACCGTAACACACATCTCCACGTGGCTACTGAATGAAGCATTTAGAGATTGTTTCTATAATATTTAATTTGCGTGGTTTCTCAGTCTCAGTTCTTTGTTTGGCTCAAGGCAGAGGAGTCATGACAGAGCAGACAAGGCATTAGTGAGTGGTGATGTGGTGTGTGTTGGGGCTCAGTTTCCTCGCTCTCCAGATTTACCAGATCTATGCCAAGCGATCTCCCGGTGACGTGTACGGGATCCTGCGCTCCTTTGGCACGGACTACGTGATCCTGGAGGACAGCATTTGCTACGAGAGGAGGCACAGCAGGGGCTGCCGCCTGCGGGACCTGCTGGATGTAGCCAATGGCCACGTGAGTGTTGCGGACAAGATCAAAGAACCAAACACATTGTGTTTGACTTGGTCTGAAACCCAGTTACCGAGGTCTGAGGTAGCTCCGTGTATTTGCACTGTGGGAAGGAAAACCTACTGGAGCCTTCAAACATTCTCAAAATGGCCAAATAAACTCTGCTTGCTTTTAAGGGTATTTGAGAATAAAAAAGGGGGAATTTCAGCCTGGGCAGGATAAATAATCACTTCCTGCCGAGCTCCAAATTCAGAGCACACAGGCAGAGTTCCCTCCCAGGTGGGAATCTCTTGGGAGCCCCAGTTCCCTCGGGCGCAGTGTGGTTCTGTTAGCGCTCTGTGTCAGGGGAGTTCTCAGGCATTTCTGGAGCTGAGGTGGAGCCAGAGCAGGCACCAGCCCAAGTAGATATGGTCCTCTGACAAAGCAGCTTTATCCACTGAGACAGAACTCTGAGTCTATCTGGTTTAAAGCTGTTTTCTTCCTCCCCCTTGTTTCATACTGTGAATAACCTGTCCAGCCTGACCCAGGGAATATATTGTGGAGGTTGTTATAAACTTGTTATTGCCTGTAGCTGTGAATTGGCTAAAGAAATTTCACATATCTGCTCCATTTCATTGCAGATCATGGATGGCTTGGGAGAGAATGAACCCGATCTGAAACCTTCCTCATATCCTCGCTTCTGTGAGGAAATTAAAAAAAACCTTCCTTCTTACACCATGCACTTCACCAGGGTGTTTCAAAACAAAACATTCCACGTTTACAAACTTGCCAAGCATAAATAACATTTCCAACCGTGACTTCACGTTCAGTATTTCACTGCTAGGACCCACATTAGGAAATGCAGGTGAAGTTTACAAACAGGTTACATTTATAAGACATTTTACACCGATGGTTTCTTGTTTAATTACTGTGATTCTTTTTTTCTTAGACAGTTTAATTTTGATAACACTATTGATGTTGCCAGAATTTTCATAAATTCATAAATATTATGCCAGCAGGGACCATTTCAAGTACCAATTCTCACCCTCAGAATATTTAGGTTGTAATTGTTTTCCAATGTCAACTGATTGGAAGACAAAGACAGCAGCCTGTGGGAGCACTGCTGAGTGCCAGCCTGTGAATCTGCTCAGCAGTTCAGATTTTCCCCTCAAACAGTAGAAATTCAGTGAAAGCAGCCCATGCTGCTCCTGCCCTGAGTAAGCATTGCCTTTGTGAATCCTAAAAACAGTCACAAAATGAAGTTTTGTCTTACTGTCTGATCCTTTTTGACAGATCCTTGTGCTCTTTCAGTGCCTCTTTTTTCAATTCTTTGGGAATGTATGCAGATATGAGTTTCCAGTCTTGTGAGTGTGATTGCAGAATCAGTGAGTGTGGATTAAGCAAATAATTTTGAAGAAAAAACTTTAAACTTTGGTCCAGCATTTTTATTGATCAGAAACAAACTGGTTTATAACATCAGGTGTTTAATGATGGTGTGTTACGTATTTCTAGTGAGAAAAAAGGCTGGAGCATGCTTGATACGTGTTGCATGTTTGTATCCTTGTAAAATGCTCAGAACAAACAAAAATCC
The DNA here is from genome assembly GCA_013397315.1 of Donacobius atricapilla. NCBI lineage: Eukaryota > Metazoa > Chordata > Aves > Passeriformes > Mimidae > Donacobius > Donacobius atricapilla. The sequence goes on from WBMY01003786.1 coordinate 187,856, forward strand.
AAATTTCTCAGTTTGGATTCTCACACTTTTCTGTATATACTTTCTGAACTAGAGGGGATCCTTTTTCTTGTTTGAATCCCACTAGGATAGCAAAATTGGACAAAAGAAAAACTCATCTCTAAATCAGCAGGAAACCAGTATTTCAAATACATTCAGACAGTAGAGCTTTGTTTTGTATTATTTCAGACACAAAGCTCTATATTTTAGCACAAAATCATTGTGTCCTTGTTCTTTAGCCTAAAACAGAGACTACCAGTATTTTAAAATGACATGGAAGATTAAGTGAAGCCAGACCTCAATGCTGAGAATTTTGTGATTTGTTTGTACCCTTTGTCTTTTTACCAGCCTGAACTTTGTGATTTGTATTGGATTTCTAAATGTTATGAAGGTACCACATGGCTTTTGCTATGTTTTTAGCACTGCTTTGGTTTTAGACTGAAATCAGGAATCAAATTTGGAAGCCTCACTCGACTCTCCATCTTGAATGAGACATCCACTAGGCTCATGTGTTTCTTAAGAAAAACAGAATTGTAATAATCAAGTGCCTCTGGGCCCAGGTTGAATTAACATTTGAACACCTATAAGAGTGTTTGTGGCCTATGCAAATAACTCAGTTATAGTAATTACCACTGCAATTAATTTCTAATGATGGGAAACTTAAAGTGCTGCAGACAGTAAACTCCACATTTAATTTAATCAAGATGTGTAATGAGATTAGCTGTCACAACTGAGCTGGGCTCCAATTCCAAATGATTCAAGTGTTTTCCCTTTCAGTTGTACCAAGGTAAATTACCGAAGAGATGGAGATGGTTATGTCATATGCTCAAACAATTTTATATTCAGTAAATACTCATTAAACAATGTTCAACATCCTTCTGCCTTTCTCTCTGGCACAGAAGGCTGTGCTGTAGCCAGGCTGTGTTAAATCACACACTGACAGGAGCTGGGTTGTTACACTGAGCAGCTGAAACTCCTGAGTAATTCCTAGCCTGTATCCTTTAATGAGGTTGGAGACCACTGCAGTTTAACATAATACAATAATAAAACATTTTAATCAGTATTAAAACTTTAATTAGGCCTGTAATGATGCATGGTGGTTCTTGCTGCAAGCCTGGGTCAGTGAATCCCTCAGTGAGTGCCTTCAGTAATTGAAAACAAGCACACAAAAGGTAAAAGATGTCTGGGCTGTATGGCTTGTTCTAGAATGCAATTGGATCTTTCTGGAAAGGTGCAGTAAATTTCCTTTGGTGGAGGGGAGGGATTCCCAGGCCCAGTGATAGCCGGTTGTCTTCAGAATTTACTTGTAGTTTACAGCTGAGACTAAGAAATCCTGACTGGAACAGTAACTATTTTTAAACAGACTTATTTCAAAAATGCAGTCTCTGATATTGCCGAAGGAGAAATTGAACCTTTTCCTGGAAACTACCAAGTACAAACTGGTTTGTTTGGGGTGTTTTTAAACAGAAAGATGTATTATGAGAGATTAGCAGAAACGTTTAACACTAAGGGGCATTCCAGGGGCCGCAGTGCAGCGTTCAGACACCAACCTGCTTTCAAACAGTGAGTGCAGGGGCCGAGGGCCACAAGCGGTTCCCGCTCAGAGGGAGCCGGGGGAGAGGGGCCGGAGAGAGGGGCCAGGGATGAGAGCCCGGGGAGAGGGGCCAGGGAGAGGGAGAGACCCTGGGGAGAAGGGCCTGGGGCAGAGCCCGGGGAGAGGGGCCGCACATCCCGTGGCTGAGCTGTCGCTCTCACTGGTAACCCGCAGTGGGAATGGCAGGGACGGGGCTCCTGCTTGCTGCCAGGCCTTTGTGCTGCATGGGATCAGCGGGACTGTGGTGTAAATCACTTTTTTTTTTAGATTGCAGAGACAAAATGCTATCAAGGAGCCAGGACTTTCTTAGGAGAGAAAAGCCTTTGAGATCCATAAGTGTATTTTCATTTTTTGTTCCAGTGTTCTGCTGGTGGGATCTAACATAGTTATTTTATAATCTGTTGTTGTAAAGGGATGTAATGACTATTGTATACTAAATAAATTGTGTAATTTGAAAGTCACTTTTTTTGTTTATTTTTACATTGGGATGGGTTGAGGAGGACCTGGTTATGGAATCAGCTTTGTTTCAGTCCACATGGAGGAAAGCATAATATTTTTCATGAGGAAGTTTTCAAGCTCATTATATTGTGTATAGCACCGACTTTCAGAATCATCACCTTTGTGTTTGAACAGCTCACTGGGCTTCCCGTTAGATGCCAAAGGTACCAGCCATGATTTTTACCAGTCATCACCCCGTGCATGGCAACTCCAGTAAGGCCAGTAGACTGAGGCAGTATATCCATTTAAATAAATATTATTTCTTTATTTATTAAGAGTATTATATGTATAAAATCATATATTAAGTGGTTTGACCAACAGGGACTTGTTTGTTTCCACCTTGTAGCTCAACTTTTGTATTTTTAAAATAGAAGCTGCATTTTTTGGGAGTGAAGAAGCTCATTTCAAGGGCTGTGTGTGCAGTAGGATGTCCTGATGTGACTCTGGTGGCAGGTGCTGCTGGATGTGCAGAGCTGGAGATGAAGCTGCCCATGTGTAGGACTGGTCTAAAGGGGGCTGGGTGGAGTTTGTCACCAGTATTAATTAGGGATTAATGTCATTGATGAGATGTGAGCCACATGGTGTTTTTGCATAGAGGGGATTCTGGGCTCTAGGGACCCTCCTCCTTTAAATCCCCAGGAGATGGCCATGGGTTTTAGTATTCTTGTAATTAAGAAAATGCTCAACTTTCTTCTGCCCACCTAATCCTGCTTCTTTACAGCCCTGTTTTCCCTCCTAAACCTGCTGGTCGGTAGGTCAGACCTAAGGACAATCAGCTTTCCTATGGCTTGGCTCCATGTTATGTACTTGGAATGTTATTTTAACAGGGGAAGACCACAAAGATTAATGTAGTTGACAGGCAGCCAGATTAAATACTAATATCCACATGATTATTTAAATTCCAGACCTTTACAAACATTCTATGCTGAATAAAATGTTCTTACTATATGTTTAAAGTCTGTAAAGAACGTGGAAGAAGATTAATAAAAGTACTAGATTACCGAAAATCCCACTACCTAGGGACCCAATGCGTTTTTTTATTCAATATTTTTCCTTCCCCCCTGACCCATGGCACAGCTTTCTGTGGAAAGCCAGCTGTTCTTCCTGGGAGCCATGGCAGTGCTGGGATAAGCCTTTCTGTACAGGCACTGAAATATTTCTGTGTGTCTGTGCAGAACAAGTGAGGATATGATTGCAGCAACTCCACAGTAATTAAAGAGCAGCATGCAAATTAAACCAGATAAATTAAGTGAACTAATCAGTAATCTCTGGAAAGAGGAAGAGTAGGCTTCAGCAGGGCATGACAGCCGCAAATGAGTGTGTCCTGTCACTGAGACGGTGCGGACACGAGCTCCCAGAGCAGTTCGGAAATGTTTCCTGCCCCTTGCTTGCAGTCTGTATGACCTGTCCAGGGTGGGGCTCGCTGTGAGCGCAGAGGCAGCTCCCAGGCTCTGGGGGGGTTGTTTCCGTGTCTGGTTACAAAGCAGGGCCGCAGCCCGAACAGCAGGGCAGCAGGGCAGCCGCGTTTGGAGCAGCGCTGGGACATCTGACCGTCAGCAGCTCTGTGGCTGCGCTGTGTGACCCCTGTTTGTCACCCACAGGGTTCCTGGGCACCACTTGTGCCCGTGCTTGTTGTCACTCTCACCCAGGCACCAGCCAAGTTCCTCGGGAGTGCAGGAAGAGCTTTGACAAAGTCTCCTTCCCCTGGGGAAAGGCCAAAGTGTTCTTTGGGTGGGTAACTGGATCCTGAGCCCACTAGCAGAAGCTTTTCAGGCACCATAGCGCCTGTGAGTCACATCTGTGGAAGCATCTGATCAAAACCGAGAGAAATAATTCAATAGAGTGCACCCTTTTGTCATCCTTAAACACAAACAAGGCTGAGACACCCGGGACAGAAGACTGGTTTATTATTTATAGGTGTCTGAGATAAGGCAGGACACTTCACAGGCAAATAAAGACAGTGTTAGCCCCAAAGAGCTTACAGGCTAAATTAAATTAAAACCAGCCAAAGCAACAGCATGTCCATAGGTGTGGGAAGAACACAAGGTATGTAGACAAAATTATTGCTGTATCAGGAAAGAATAGATTTTTGTTCACAATATATATTTAGTTCATTTTCCATATCCTGTTTGGGACTGCTGAGATAATGGAGTACAGGAGCTGGCACACTGGACTGGTGAACACTGCAGGGTGTTTCAGCCAAGGTTTCCTCCCAGGCAAATAAATGTGTCAGTAAAATGACAAAACCACAGACTGTACTGTCTGTGAACCAAAACCGCTGGGTATGAGTGCAAACAGGCTTTGGGTTTTCCAGAGGACAATGCCCAGCACCTGCAGTGTGTAACCAGTGCTCAATGGCGCACTCAAGATGTTCCAGAGGGTGGCACAAATGCACATGAGAACAAGGTACTGTGTGAACATTCCTCATTTGGGAAACGTGCCCACTGAGCCAGCCTGCAGACAGCATTCACCTGCTTAGCGGTTTTAACAGATGTATAAAAAGAAAAGCCAGAGCTCTCAAAACAAGCTACTGTGAGCAAAGCAGTTTTCATGTCTGGTACAGTACATTTTTTCATGCTTAGTTTTAATGAAACAAATTATTAGAAACTAAGATATATTCATACTATTAGCTTATAATATATAATGTACATATTACATATAGTTTACATATTAGAATAAATATCATTTACATATGATACATAGAAGAAACTGCACAGCTTAAGATTTTGGGTTTGCTGCACTATTTCATTTATCTATACAAGTGGTCTCAATTTAAAAAAAAAAATCAAAATTAATTTAGTGGCACCTTCTCTTTTCCAAATATTGTCAAGTTTAAGAAAAATCCAGCATTGTAGCTGGACATTAAATAGTTTGGGAAAGGGGCTGATTAATTTAGAGCATAATATTCCCCCTCCTGCTCCTGCTGTTAGTTTTTCCCTGTGTTTCTCTGTCCGCAGATATGTCCTGCAATGCTTCTATCAAAGGAGATTCAACAAAACATGAGCGACAGAGTTTAGATGCAAATAGCACAGTTCAGGCTGGTTTAGGCTCAGTTTAGCAGCTCATTATGAATGAGAGATTGTGGTGAGCTGTGGTGTTTGCTACTGAAATTCCTGACCAGCCCCCTTTGAAGCAGGTAGCCGGAACATCTGACCTATTCCTTAGGAAAATTACCTAGTTGTAAGCAGCTGGGTTCAAGTGGTATGCCTAAATCCAGTTTGTGCCCTTGTGTGGCAGCATTAAGGGGTTCCTTCACAGTATAAGTGAAGTTCCAGTTCATCCTTTGCTTCTTTCCTTCCCCTGTACCCCTGGACTGGCACATGCATTGTGATCGGTGAGCAGGGCTGGGCCACTGTGGGAAACAAGAGGGACATAACACACCACGGACTTCACTGACATGAGAAAAACACAGGAGAAAAAGGCAGTTTTTCTTCAAGTAACTGTTAAAGCACCAGAAACAGCACACCCAGCATGCTTCCCTCAGCTCCAGCACACCTCAGGCCGTGTGCACTGGATCCCCCAAGAGTCCTGCATTACTTCAGTGATAAGAAAATATCTGTACTTCTTAACCACAGTATGTGAATGACTGCATACTNGGCCCGGCGCGGCCCGCACGGACACCTGCAGCTCGGCCATGTCGTAGGCGTCCTGCAGGGAGAGAGCGGGCACACGGGGTTAATGCTCTGTGCCTGGCCCAAGTGGGTGTTCTGCTGGGAATAACGAGTGATGCCGAGTCGGGGGGCCCGCTGGGAGCACCTGGAGGGCCGCGCGTTCCGCCAGCTCTGCCGCCTGCAAGGCGCCCGTGCAGCCTGAGGAACGCCCGAGCGCGCCGCACTGCTGCGGGCACGGCCAGAACCCAGTCGGATCTCGTACCAAAAGCTAAATAAACCTGACAGAAATGCCCCAGTCGTTGTTCTGGAATTCAGGTCTGAGTGTCTTATCATCACTGGACACTGATACCACATGTGTGGCAGAAGAGGTGAGAAAGGGTATTCACAAACAGCACGTTAAGAAATCTTTCTGCAGTAGTAGTTCAAAAATCTACTGTGATTTCTGATAATATTTTACCAGGAATAATGGCAAATTATGTTACATGGCAGCGGCACAACTGTAAAAGCCAAGTAAAACTACCTACTCCCCAAAAGTCNTAGGAAAATTACCTAGTTGTAAGCAGCTGGGTTCAAGTGGTATGCCTAAATCCAGTTTGTGCCCTTGCGTGGCAGCATTAAGGGGTTCCTTCACAGTATAAGTGAAGTTCCAGTTCATCCTTTGCTTCTTTCCTTCCCCTGTACCCCTGGACTGGCACATGCATTGTGATCGGTGAGCAGGGCTGGGCCACTGTGGGAAACAAGAGGGACATAACACACCACGGACTTCACTGACATGAGAAAAACACAGGAGAAAAAGGCAGTTTTTCTTCAAGTAACTGTTAAAGCACCAGAAACAGCACACCCAGCATGCTTCCCTCAGCTCCAGCACACCTCAGGCCGTGTGCACTGGATCCCCCAAGAGTCCTGCATTACTTCAGTGATAAGAAAATATCTGTACTTCTTAACCACAGTATGTGAATGACTGCATACTCCAGATTCTTTGTTTTTCCCAGAAAGTACATATATCCCAAGGTGAGCTCCTACTCATCTTTCAGCTTGCTGCCGAGTGCACCTCCTTAGCGGGAATCTGAATCCCTGTTGTAACGAGGGAAAAAGGCCGGGTGGGGGTAATAGAGAGCGGGGTATAAAAAACTGCTTCACCTCTGCTTCCAGAGCCGGAAAGCGCAGCCGGGGGGGAGCTACAGGTCTCCTGCCTCTCTGTGCGAGTACAGCTCCCTCAGCTTCTCGAACTTGGGTCCCCACTGGTGGATGTCCTCGCCGGCGCTGCCGCCGCCCAGCCCCGCGGAGCTGAGGGAGCTGAGGGAGCTNGGTATTCACAAACAGCACGTTAAGAAATCTTTCTGCAGTAGTAGTTCAAAAATCTACTGTGATTTCTGATAATATTTTACCAGGAATAATGGCAAATTATGTTACATGGCAGCGGCACAACTGTAAAAGCCAAGTAAAACTACCTACTCCCCAAAAGTCACTAATTCCCTCCCAGCTCGGCCGCAGTGAAGGCTGGCTGGGCTGTCTGCCGCAGCCGCTGGTACAAAGCTGCCAAGGCCAACATTAAACACTGATCAGAGTCTTTGTGCCACCTGCAATGAAGAAGTCCTGTCCCCAGCATCCTTCCCCTCCCTACAGCCCAGAGGTTGTGGCCCTGGACTGATTTACAGGCCAAAGAAGAATGTTGACAGGCGGTGGGAGACAGAGTTCATCAGAGCAAACAAATTATTTTTTGTATTGCTAATACTGTTCCTGGGAACAGGAGCCATCAGTCACAAAGGGGCAGAATCATCACTTCCCAAAACATTTCTTTAGTTCTCCAGCATGTGGCATTGTGCATAACCACGTTGTAAGAGATTAACGGAGGTAATCTCAGTGAGCTTTGCTGAATTTCCCCTGGAGGCAGAGAACAATTTAAAATCCCCCCACCTACAATCAAGGAGCTGCCTAGGTGGCAGGATGGGGGTTTGGGACAGGAGCTGCTTATTCCCATTCCTCCAGAGGCTGAGGAGTGCTGGTGATGAACACTGAGACCTGCAGCCCAGATCCCTGCCTTAGGCACGTCCTAAATCAGAGCAAGCCCCAGCCCAGCCCCACTCTGAGCATGGATACCAAGAGAATCTGTGACATGGAGCAACCTTTCATCAGACACAACTTAAATGGGAGCTTGTTCCAACACAGACTTGAGGATCATCCTTCACTGAACTGGGTGATACTAAAAGCATCCTTCACTGCTACTAATTGTCAATAAAATGACACATTTCTTCTGATAATAAGCCTCTCTTGGCTGGCCATCCACAAGCCCAACTCAAGCCCTGCCTCTGGGTCCAGAGCTGGCTTTTCACAACATCCGGTGGTCAGTTGAGTTCAGTGTGCACTGACGATGCACTGACCTCCTCAAATATTTATGAGCTCCTGATTTCTCTGAGGGGAAATTTATTTCAGATGCAGAAACTCCTTCAGATGACAACCTCTTGTCCCCACAGCCCTACCATCCACAAATATTACTAAAATTAAACTCTCTTATCCAAACAGCCTCATGATCCTTTTGTTGAGGTAATGTTAGAAAACACAAGCAAGGTGGTGTAATTCTAGGTATTTTGGTGTCTGGTTTGTTTCTTTGGGTTTTTAAAATCTAGACAAACAACTAGGTTTTAGCTCAAAAAGGTTCATCTGCAGTCCCAGCAACTGTTAAATCTGAGTAATTTAGAAGTACACAGAACCCAGAGAGGCTTCACTCCAAGCACTGTTTCTTCAGGCAGAGTAAGAGCCTCAGATGGAGATCATCAAGTCACTAATTTGATTCCACTGCTTAAAATAAGGAGTGTATTTTAAGAACTCTCTAAAAGTAATTAAACATGTCATACAGTAACTATGGATTTCCTCAAAGAGACCTTCTGGGTGTAAAATTGCAAAATATTGCAGAGGAAGTTAATCTGATTAAGGAAAACAGGATTTATAGCTGTCTCTGTTATCACATGGGAAATGTCTGTGTTTATTACGTTCCCACTAATTCACCAAGAAAATAAGGATACTCTACAAGTAAGAATATTTTAAAATCACTGGCTTTTTTTGGCCCATCACATTGGCACCATGACTATTATTACCTCTGCAGAGTCACACCACCCCTTGAATCCATGGAATAAACAGCTGGCAATGAAGTTTCTTACCACTTATAAACATAGAAAGGATCTACAGGTCAGTAAATAATCTATTAAGAGTACTTGTTTATAATATCCACAGTTTTCCTTCAAAGCTCTGCCTTTTACTGACACGTGAAAACCTTAGAACAGCCAGCAGGAATGTTAATGATATCTGCTTTGGGTATGATCTGCTCTACTCTAAGTATAAACAGCTTGTGCTCACTGGTGTCTTTATCTCCAAAACACAAAAATGCAGAAAGGTTCTTCCTCACCCACCACATGCCCCAGGGCCTCAGAGGAGCCAGTTCAGCACCTCCCCTTCCCAACAAGGGAGCTGTGAACGCTGCTGTTGGGAGCAGTCTCTGGAAAAGCCTGGCCATGAGGAACAGTCACACCAGGCTCTTCCAAGCCCTTGGAGCTCCGGCAGAAATGAGCCCCGAGAACCTCGGTGCCTCCTGAGCCCCCAGAGCAAACCCAGCAGCTCTTAGTTCCCTACTGCTAAACTCGCCCCATGGGCTGCTTTCAACAGGCACTCAGGATCACTGGCTCTAAGACAAATTAGAAATGGATAGGCACTTATCTCTGCTTAGGAAACACGCACCCTCATGTACAGACCCTTCCAAATAATTCATCTGCCAATTGCGGGGCTGAATCAGCAAAAGGAAGGCTGAGGACAAAGCACAAAATGCATTCTCCTTTGCACGGTGAGGCACCAATCCCCTCTTAATTGTAACGTAACAGTGATCCTTACTTCATCTTGCTCCCCACCCCCTTCTTCGTTGTAGTTGAGGATGTTTTCCCTGACGTCCTCCAGCTCCTGGGGATGAGCAGCTCCGTGGCAGACGCCTCCGTGCAGAGCCTTGCGCGCCTTCCAGCGAGCGCAGAGGCAGGCGGCGCTGAGCAGAGCTGTGGGACACAGGAGCAGAGCTCAGGTGATGCGGGCCCCGGGCAGCCCGGCACAGCGGGGCCAGCCCAGCCAGCCCGGCACAGCGGGGCCAGCCCGGCACAGCCCAGCCAGCGCGGCTGCGCTCCGGGCTGCACAGCAAACGGCCGCGCTCTGCACTCTCCGCCGGGGTGAACATCAAGCACGGGAGAAGAAAAGCCTTTAAAGAGCATTTTGCAACACCCTTTAAAGCCCAACTCGAAGTTGGTTAAAGACCAGCTGATGTCTCTGGTCTCTGTCGTGTGTGGAGTTGAACTTTGCCACAGAAAATGCATTACAGAGGGGAGTAGTAACATGGTGACAGTAACAGACACAATTACACACGAATGAAACACAAGGAGACACAAGACAAAAGAGTAAATGACTTTCAGATGTTTTACTAGAAAACAAGAACCAGGCACATTTTTGCCTTAGCATTCATTAATTTAAACATTTTTCTTAAATGCTGAAGTGCATTTACACAACTGACAAGCTTCAACATCAGATACTGAACATTCTATAAATAGAAACTTGTGTATCACTGTGCTACCAACTCTAAAAAATCAATAAAAACTCAGAGTAAGACCTCAAAGCATTGAATACCATAAATTACCAGTGCAGTGAACTAAAGAAACTAGAGTATCTTACAGAATATCTACATGGCAGCAGCTCTGAGGAGCAGCTTCTAAACTCTCTAACATAAAAAATCTATTATCAACCTCAGCTAGCTGGGATTCCACTTAGCTTCCCATGAATTTGCTCATATTTGCATGGCAAACATAGTATCTAGCAGAGTTGGGGGAAATTATGGTATTTCCATACTCTTACTACAACTTTTGAATGAAACTGCATTAACACTAACAGCCAGGAGAAAAATCCTGTGTAAAGACTCAGGAAAACTTCCATGGCATTTGAATAAAGACTCCAAGATACGATCCTTCCTCACTAGTAATATCCTTCTGGTTTTCCTCTTAGAGATCCAATACCTAAGCCTGAAAATGTCTGAGAAAGACAAAATCAGCTGTTTAGGGGCTGGGACACAACTGGCAAGGTGCAAAGTCTGCACCTGCCTGGCCAGTGTATTCCTATCAGACAGAAAGTTTCTCCTAGACTGAAAAATCTGTTTCATGCTCAGCAGTATTTTAAACAATGCTTATCTGGTAGCAATTTCCACTCTTGCTGTTCAATTGCATTTGCTTCCAATTATGCATCTGAACAGTTCCTCAGCAATGACGTGAAAATGTGAAGGAAACAAAACTGCAGACCTCCCATAGCTCACAAATGTTGATTCACCCTAGCGATGGATGCACAGAGGGATGAGGAATCAGTGATGGGACCACGGCAAAGGAACGAAGGCAGAGTTGAGCCTCCCTCGGGAGTTTTCGGCGGGGGATGAGGCGATGGCTGCTCAGGACAGGCGGACACGCGCGCTCACCACAGGTAGTACAAGACGTAGTTGCCGTAGCTACCTAGGAGCGCCAGGAAACAGACGCAGATGGCGAAGAGGGAGGTGAAGCTGAGGCCCGTGTCCTTGTGGAAGATGGCCAGTGTGATCTCGCAGCGGCGGCCGGCGTAGCCGTCGGGGCAGTGGCACTGGAAGGCGCCGGGGGACAGCGACACGCAGGTGCCGTAGTTGCAGGGCCGCTGGGCGCAGGCCGTGGGCACGCACTGCCGGCCCGAGGCGTTCTCCAGGAGCACGTGTCCCGCAGGGCAGCTGCACACACCAGGGCACAACGGCGCGTTAGACTGGGACGGAACAGCCATGGCAGGCAGCACTGAAGATTTTAAACATGCTCTGGGGACGCTTTTTGTGCGGTTTCCAAAGCAGCTACTGGGAGTAAGATGTGAAATCAGGACAGGTCGTAGCCCTTCCTCAGGCAGCCATACCATGAGCTCCACAACTTCAGACCCTTATGTCTGGGACTTTCAGAACTCGGGCAGTTCCACTGCCTTCTGCAAGATTATCCTTGTGAGAACCAGCTGGGTTGGCATCTGCAGTTCTGGCTAGACAGGACAGGCTGTGCTATGTTCTTTGAGTTTTCAGAGTTAGAAAACTCCATTTGTGTGGACAGTGGCAGTGTGCGCAAACATTAAAGTGTGTGGAAGCAGTAACATGCTCATTTTGCACCACAACCAAGAGAAATTAGTGTTGTCCTGACCCCAGCCACCAACACAAGAATCCGAGCTCTATAGTGTGGTGTTCCTAAAGCAGCCGGAGGAGCTGGGGAGGGAACAGAGGTGACAGCCAGGGGCAGTGTAAGAAATCACACCCTCACAAGAGAAAGCACTGACACTGCACAGCACAAGCTTCACAGCACAGCCAGGGAACTGGGTCACTCCAGCTCACACTCCTGTCCTGGTTCCAGGGTTTACAAGCATTCTGGATTTGCTGCTGCTCTTTCAATGTTTTCCAATAGGCAGGCAGCTGAACTTGCTCCAGCACCCCTGGCACCAGGCTGATTTACATCAGCTGTGGTGGTCTTTGAGGACACAGTAACCTGCCCCCTGTGCAAGTGTCCAGCTTTGTGTGCCACTGTGGTTCCAGGGAGTTCATGAGATTGCCAGTGCCAGCCTTCAAGCTACACACTTCAACATCCACCCTGTCCCACCTCATCCTGAAGACTTTTGTGCTTCTATTTCCACCAATTACCTGCATTCATGCATCATCCACAAATCAATACAAATAAATTCCTGGTTGCAAGGGTTATTCTGACAGGCCTCCGAAGAACAGCCTTCTTTGATGCCTTGGGCACTCAATACTGACACCAGCTCCTTCCCATGAGTGTCCAGAGGGATTCTGTAGTTGTTAAATCTGACATCCTTCATACATCCTACAGCAAGGCACAGAAAGACAGTTTTAAAAACCATTCAGCAAGAATCATTTGAAGCAGCTGTAAGATTTGGCAGTTTATGCTTAACTTAACAAAGGACACAGGCTATCGAAGTTTAAATCCAGCGCTGAATTCACTTAAACTTTCACAGCATTGTCCTTCATTTTTGAGCTGGATTTGCTAAAGTTTTAGATCAAGATTCCCAGTGTTTTCTACAAGAATCAAGTGCTGCTGCAGGCCTGTGCTGGTTTTGTCTGGGGCAGACTTAGTTCTCTTTCCAGGGGCTGGTGTGGGTCTGTTCTGGCTCTGTGCTGAACACAGGGTTGGTAACGTGGAGATGTTTCTGCCATTGCTGAGCAGGGTCACACAGAGCCAAGGCCCTTCCTGCTCTCTGTCGGGCCGTGCTGGGGAGGGGGAAGGGACACAGCCAGGACAGGTGACCCAAGGGGGGTCCCAGACCATGTGAGATCGTGCTCAGGAAATGCAGTGAGGGGAAGGGGAGGTGTTTGGAGAGAAGGTGTTTGCCATCCCAGATAACCACTCCAGGGGATGCGGCCCTGCTCTCCTGGAGATAACTGAACACCTGCCTGCCTGTGGAAGCAGGGAATGAATTCCTTGTTTTGCTGTGCTTGTGTGCATGGCTTTTGCTGAACTGTCTTTATCTCGATCCAGGGGTTTTCCAGCTTTTACCCTCATGATTCCTTCCCCGATCCTGCTGGCAAGGAGTAAGTGAGAGGTTTTGAGGAGATGTCTGGGGTTAAACCATGACAGGGCCTCTATTTGCCTGAGGTAGTCAGTAGAATATGTACCCCTCCTCTGATTTTCATAGAAAAGTCCAAATATTGTGAAGAATCTGTTACATGTGGATAACCTGTTCTATTCTTCAATGTACCAGTAAAAATTGTGTTTGGCTGATTTTAAATAGTAGCTTATGCCTTACCTTTATAGTATGAAGAACAAACCACAAATAATGGTGAGAGAGTCTTCAATTAGGGATAGAAAATTTTTACTGAAGATGCATGACATTAACTTTGTATACACAAGACGCCTCAGCATGAAAACATACACTTTGATTAATTAAGTACATTTTATGACTTTGAAGTCCTTAAAGTTTCAGCTACTTAGCAGCAACATTAATAGTCCTAATTAAAATGATCTTCATGCAACCATTTGACTTCTTTATTTACTTAAAAACAAACACTATTACTCCCATAAATAAAAAATTCAAAATATGCTCCCTAATTCACACCATAAACTTTATTTATTGGACTACTTCTAGTAAAGCAATACAAAACGATCTTTTTCTAAATAATTTGTGATACACTTAAGTTGTAAATTATTACTCTATTTAATTTCTCTCCGGGCACTTTTGTATTACTCACTGAAGTGCTTTTGTGTGGTGAAAAGATGACCAGCTTGCTCTGAATGGATTTGCTAGGACCTGGTTAAAGAGGTGAAGGTAATGGGAGCGAGGTGACACCAGGCAGGTTTAACCAGCAGTGATATGTGCTCCTTGGCAATAAAACCTCTGCTGATTTGCTTTACTTACACTGTGGCTTTAGGCAAAGGCCAAACTTCCAGCCGAGCTCAGAGTAAAGAGCTGTCATGGACATCCCAAATTTCCAGTTCTTTATATTTCTCCTTTGTAGAACTACTCAATTTCCAGGCTGGAAACTGATTTGCTTTTAACAGACACTGTGACCTTATCCACTCAGTTACTAAAAATTCAGATTTTTAGCTCTAATTCAATAAACCATTTCTAATTTTAGTTAATGCTTTGACTGAGTGTAAAATCCAATAATACCGAGGTAATAAACCAGGGTTTGGTGGGTGCTATGCAATGCACATATTAAATGGAAAAATTCCTTTCAGCATAGGAACAGATGTGTTTGGGAGGGAAGGAGAGCTGCCAAACGAACTGGACAGAACCATGCACTGAGCCAGCTCTGTCCATCCAAGGAAGGGAGCCATGCAGAGTCCAGCTGGGAGAAGCTTATGGATCTCCAGGTACAAACTCTCTGCAGCCAAGGCAAGAGGTGACCATCATTGTTCTAGGTCCAGTAGCCAAATGTATTTGCAGCCAATTCCCTGCTGTACCTTCTCCTGGTCAGAACAGAACTTCGTATCTGTCCCTGTTGCAAAGTGTCATGCAGGAAATCTGTGTACTTTGGGCTCTACATAAACAAGAAAATTTCCTGCAGTATGCCTTTATTTTTACAGGTTCATATTATGAACAGTGAGGTAGAGAATTCCTACCTTGAAAACTCCTGTTTTCATTGAATGGGTAGGTGTTTCCAAGGACCAAGCTGCTGGGGTCAATGACAATCTCTTTGTAGATTCCTGCCGCTTTAGTGATCTCTCTCTTCCCACCTCCTTCAAAAAGGCGAAGAGTAAATTCATTTTCATTTCTCTCCAGTGTGATGTGATGCCATTCACCATTATCAATGTGGTAGGACGGAAGGCTTACAGAATAGTTTCCATCACCCAGATTGTAAGAGACCACTAAGAGTCCCTGAACAACCTTGTGGACAATTAAAAAATAGCAAGAAAGAAAAGAAAAGTCATTGCCTGGCATTTTGTATTGACCTGTAACTTCAATCTCAAAGCATTTGTTTAAATTGTGTTACACTGCACATTTAGGTGTAACATAAAAATACTTCAGGTAACTAGGCAACCTAAATGTGGTAGCAATATACTCGCTGTAGTATCTAAGTCACCCTAGGAGTAGTTTTACCCTGATCTCTCTCACACAAATTTATGGGGTTCTTCAAATAGTTGAGAGTCTGGTGTATCACAGCTACCATGACAGTTCAAACTAACTTGGCTGAAGAGTTGACTTGTTCAGTGGTGTGGATAAAATGAGAAGGCTGTCACTTTGAGAGCCTGACATCATTAGAACTGCCAGGGGCACCTTGCTTGGCAGAGTCTGAGCTATGCAGAAAAGGCCACATGGTTCAAAAGGACACCAGGTACACACCCTATTCATACTACTCTGTCTAGAACCTGTATTTCTCTGCAACTGGCACCAAAATCCAATGGGATCCCACAGCTGAGGGGTCAGTATCTCAAGTCAAGGATCAGACGTATCTATCCGTAAAGCAAACGGCAGAGTCTCGGTGCTCAGCACAGGGTGTTTGCTCTGTTTCCATTTCTCTGAGCTGTGTGTGTCCCTGTGGGTGTGCGGGGTGCCCTCACCTGCAGGGTGATGTGCTCGTCCCTGCCCCGGGAGCGCACGGCGGCGATGACACCGTCGGGCTGCCGCGTGCGCACCAGCGCCTGGAACTGCGTCCTGCGGGCAGACACACGGACAGGCAGCTGGTAGCGGATGTGGCTGCCTGCCTCAAACCTGTGCTCCGTGGCCACTGCAAGGGAGAGACACCGTTCAACCATCTCCTGAGGAGAGGGAAACATCCTTGTTGCCCTTCATGTCATAGTAACAGTGAGAAGTAAAAGGAAACAATTGCGATGCCCAGCAGGGATCTGTGAGACACTTAGTCCTTCAGGAGGTACTCCTGTATTTATTTGCACAGCCTCCCCAGTCACTCTTACACTTCATTTTCTTCTGTAAAGAGGTGTTCTCCCACCCAGCCTGAGCCTGCTAATGCTCCTTCTTACAATGCTCACATGGGGTGACAGCAGGGAGCAGCACCTCTGACCAAGACAAGAGACTGCAGCCCAAGTATTAACTACCACAATCGAATTCCACAACCTTATACTCTATAGTTGTCTTTCTGCTGCAAACTTTGGCTCCATGAGAGCTAAAGATCCTACTATTCCCAAAGCATAGCTCCTTAAGCCAGCAGAGTCTTCCTGACACCAATGGAGCAGCGATTCCAGTTGTATGGTTCTAATTCTGCACAGATAGTGCTGCTGGCACACTCAAAGTTTTTAGCTTATTAGATATTTCTGAAAGTGTAAACAGATGCAAATCAAACAACTGTAATAAAATAAAATACTTTTTTCACAATTTTTTTGTCACGCAGCCATATCATTATACAGTCATTGCACAAACACCCTCAGGATTAAAGAAATGATCCTGTACTGAGAAAGCAATTTCTCAAAGGGAATTAGAAGAGAAATTGCTAACAATCACAGGCAACTACGCTGCAACATGGCTTTACACAATGTAACGTAAAATCACCTCAACAATCATTACCTGCAAATATTTGAAGCTTCCTGTACTGTAAAATTTAGCAGCCTACACTAAGGAAACAGAAAAGCAGGGTTCACCTTTATCACAGCGATAACCGTGGTAGCCCGGCAAACAGTGACACGCAAAGGAGCCCCAGTCCCCCAGGCACCTCCCGTGGGTGCCACAGGAGGAAGAGCCCATGGTCTCACAGCTCCCATCCGTCAGGGTGCAGCCAGGGAAGCTGTTCAGGGACTCCGCAGGAGACTGAAGGTCGTATACCTTCAAGAGACAATTCGTGAGACAAAAATACTATCTAAGAAACAAATTTCATTTTTAAACAGAAATAGCTGTACCACTTCACTGTCTGCTCCTCATCTGCATTGCATACGTTACTAAGTTTGCTTTTTGACATTCAGACTTCAGCTGATTTTATCAAGAGCATATTTTGCCTTTGAATAAACTCAACTGACTACGAAAACAAAAAAAAACCCTAATACTTCCTAACAAAGCAGACAGCTGGCATAAATATACGGTTATACAATTGCCATTCAGAAGCCCTCTGAATGCACAAAGAAGCTTGGAAAACACCTGCATGAAGCAGGGGATAAGCAAACACACAGTTTCTGCCTCATTAATATATCTCCTTCCATTGAGAAATAACTTTTCAAGGTACTTATTCTAATTATCACAGAAAACCCCAGAATTTTCTTGTATTTTACAGTGATGCTTGGGGGCATTGATGGAAACACAAGTTTCATGTCTAATACAAATCTCCCGAAAATTGAATAAAGACGGTTTCTTCTCTGCTAAAGCAAACATTTCTCTGCTCTTACCTGAGTATCCAAGATGAAATTGCGCAAGCAACCAGAAAAATGTTTGTGCAGCAATTGTGGGTAGGAATATGGTAATGACTCTTTCACACCACCCAGCTGGAGAACATGGTTCACATTCAAATACCTTTAAAAAATCATATAAATAATAAAAACAGATATGCATCTACCTTCAAACATAGGCAGATATATAAATAAATACACTGCATTTCCAAAAAACACAGGCTTTATAACATAACAGCAGAATGCAACTACTTTATCTTCTCTCGCTGAAATAAAGCCTTTTAAAATAAAGAGTATTTTTTTAAACATGACAGTGAAACCCGCTGGAAGTGTAAGTGTGGGACACTATTACATTTTGGATGTGTTTGTGTTCAATTCAGAAACAGCTGCAATAGTCTAGACACCATAGTCTCCTTCAAGTGCTCTGCGTACACAGGCATCCTATGCTGTAGGAATACTGCAACAAAGGCTACGTATGACAAAAGTCAGAAATCTAAAAGGCATGGTAAACATGTCCAAGCTCTGCACTTGTCTCCCAATCATCTCTCCAAGCCAAAGAACTCCATGTATTTTAGTCCTCATACTTTCTTTTTCTCCAGAGTTATGAATTCATTTCTTTTGTTTTCATTTGTCCTTGTATTTTTCCCTTTTTTTGTGCTCCTTTCATGACCAGGAGAGCTCCATTGCAACTGTGGACAAGGCTTAATCCCCATGCTCATCAGAATGCTTGCTTGGACTATCTATTCCACAGCTGAAGTATCTTTGTTAGTACAAAGGCTTCCCTAAAATATAACCTGAATATTCCTCACTGTAACTTTAGGCCCTGTACAGAAGAGATTGTCTAAATCCCCTTTGTATCACTCTTTCATACACTCTTTCATACACACTCTTTCATACACACAAAATATGAGAATTATCATATCTCTCCTTAGTTCGGCCTTCTTTCTGTTAACTGACCTCAATTCCTTCATTCTTGATTCTTACTCTCAGGGGAAGGTGATCAGTCATTGCCCCTCTCTGGACTGCACCCAGCTGCTCCTTGTCCACCCTGCACTGTGGGGCACAAACTGCACGCAGGACTCTGATGTCAACTGGCCTAAATTGGTGAGGTTTTAAAGAGGAGGCTCACGGTGACTTGATGAACAGAGAGAAATCCTGAGGGTGGTACACAGGACTCACAAATACTCCAGTAATAGCCATAGTGTTTTGGGGTTGTCACTTAGTACTGCAACATTGATGCCTTAAGTTTTAGCTTTCATGTTTCCAGATTCTGTGCTGCCTAGGAGTGCAGTTCTGAGCTCACACTCAGTGTCACTCAGCTCTCTGCACAGGGAGACAAAACAAATCCTTTTCCTGCTGGAGACCAAGGACAACCGTAACAAGTTTTCAGGCCCAAAACCACAAACAATGGTGGACTGAAGAGAGAAACGAGAAGGATGGCATTTTATAATCTGAAGCTGTAGTTGGACCATTAAAACCAATAGGCAAATGAACAAAAACTTATAAAAGTGTGAGACCTCGTGACCGGTCATCCATTTTGGGTCCACCTTGGGTGTAGCCCTGGCCAGGCTCTTGTACTGCCCAAGGGGTATCCTTTAAGGCCTTTTAAAAAATACCTACTTTATTCTCTTAGCTCTGCCCAGTCTGTGTTCTAGGTCAGCCTTCCCAAGGCATCAACACTACTCAGAGGAAGACTGGTTCCTTAAAATTTCTTTAGCGCTGCAAGGCCCAGGCTTGGCCTAGAAGGCCTGAGAAAAGAGGAAATGTTTTTTATGCTCCTGGACATCACTAACTTGGCTTCAGCCTCACAGGCCTTAGAACCAAGTGCCTGCCAGGGGGTCTCCAGGAATGTACCTTGCTCTCCGTGGAACAGAGCCCAGGACTTCACAAAGAGTGCGATCCTCAGCGGAGAGCCAGCGGCCAACGCCTTCTATCTCGGAGAGCACGGCGGCGCTGCACTGGTCCAGGGTGAAGCGGACGTCCTGCGCCAGAACACAGCACGGCTGAGCCGGCAGCTGCGGCACCTCCACACCCCTCTGAGGTCACAGCCTCAGCTCTACTTCTTCTAGCAGCCAAAAGGGCTGGCTTGTTCCGTGTTCTGTTTATCTCGCAATAACCAGCGGAGCAAAAATGGAGCCGTTTAGCAAAAGTAGGCACTGCTCAACTTTATTCGTGCTTCTGAGTATTTTAACCACCTACACAAGACCTGTACCTACATTTGCAAGTAAACAAATATCTGCTTTTTGTGCATAAATGGATTCCAGTTGCCACATCCTACATGTGCTGTGGCAGAGTTTAAGAAAGATAAAGATTGCAGAACATGGATTACAGCATCAGTGGATTTGGAATTCACAATGCGCGTGTCCCAAAATTTCTATTACTCATCAAATCTACATCAACAGTTAGGACAATACATATTGTCCGTTCTTTATTGAAAGGCTGTTCTTTCTACCCTCCTGAATCTGCAAAGGGAAATCTTGTTAGAAATGCTGATGTGGAAAAAAAATATCCAATAACTGACCTGACCATTGGTTCTGACTTCCAGTCGGTGCCATTTCTTGTCTGCCACATTCAGGTGACTTGGAAATTGCAGCACCACAGAACCTGAGCCGTGGCTCATCTTCAGCACAGGAACACCACTGGAGAGCTCTAATATAACATGAACAAGCAATTAAATTCAGCTACCAAGTGTCACTTTTGGGTATCTCTGCAGTTAGTGACTGCACTGATTTAAAGGTTATTGCTAGTCTCATACAGGGGGACACTTCAGAAATAACTAGAATTATACCCTATGTCTTTTATTAAGCAGAAGTACTCATTCAGTGTTTTATTTACTTATATATTCAGTATATATCTACTTATATACTTTATTCCATTTCTCTGTCAAAACACTGAAACTAATTCCTAAGAAGCAATCTGCAATTTTATGATGCTCTAAAACAATTAATACATGCAGGTTTCTTCCTTCCCATCTTCTACTCAAATTTACAAGTAACTGCAAAGCAAGGCAAAAAAAAGAGGTAAATGATTAACTATTCAACCACATTACCTTTCAATTAATCAGGAGAATATACAATGCCAACCATACTGTGGCATACAATTGTATGTTAATTCACAAAAAAATAAGCAGCAGTAACCTTAAATATGTGTCAACATAAAGCACCGAGTTCTGCTTGTGGATGAATCTTCCCACAATGGCACGTGGGGCTGGATTTATCCATCCCATCATTGCCTGTTCAAAAAAACGTGCAAAATTGCCCCAAGACCACAGGGACTTTAAATGGGTTTCTTTTCTCACCAAACAAGATTAGAATGACATGCAACTAAGACTGCACTACTCATGTAATACCTATCTCCAAAGCACCTAAATTTCTTTATACAACTACAGTTTTTCTAGGCAGATTATTTTTATATATATATACATCAATCTATCTGTTTTGCTTTCCCCTCCATTTCTACAACTCTGTGATGAACCCAAAGCAGAGGTGCAGGCTACAAAAATAGACATCAAAGGAGAAAGACTTGTTAGGAAATGCTTCAAAGTATCTTTACACCAGAAAATAAGTCACCTCATTAAATGGAAAGACAGAATCCATACTTTAATTGTTACACTGGTCACAAACAATCCATCCCAAAAGGCATTTAATATTTCCACACTCTTTTGCAGAAGTACCTATTGCAATGAAGTTTTCTGTGCTTCCAGGTTCTGGATTTGATAAAGGGCCACTATATAGTAAAAGTCCATCTGGAACCACAGTAATAAACTCTAGAGAGAGTGAGCTTTCGAAACAAGGTCTGATGGGACGAAACCATGCATAACCATTTCCATGGAAACTGTGCTTAGTCTGCTGGCAGTCTGGTCCATGAAAGGAAGCAGGACAAAGACATCTGAAAGACCATAAACAAAAGAAATAGTCAAAATTCCCCCATGTTCAGCTTTTTTTTGTGTTGTTTTACATGCAGCAAATGCAGAACTCAAATCACAGTTAAGAAATCAGCAGAACAAAGATTTTAGCAGAATTTTAGGGGTGTTTGACAGTTATTAAAATGCTCTGAGAATACAAAAGTATTGTTATTCCCTATACTAACTCCCTCAAAAAAACAAAAAGTATTTTTGAGGCCAAGTTTTTGAGAACAATGACTTTTTTCCAAAATAACACAGAACACTGAACATCAATTTATTACAGAGTAAACTCTGGGAGGTTAATTCCTGGCTGGATTTAATTTCACTAAGGGAATACTGCTGTATGCCAGGTGATGCTATAATAAAGCAAGTTTACTATCTAACGCTTTTTAGGCTCCTTATTACCCACTGTTTGAACTACATTTCACTCCTACATCCCTGCTGCTACCACTGATATTCACCTTTATTATTACACTCTTGGAAAAGAGGAAAAAAACAGGGTACACATGCCTTCAACCGGAATTAGGTGCCCTTAAAAAAAGTCAAGTGTTAACTATGTGTTCCCCAGGGTTTTCTTTGCTGCTCATGCACTTTTTGGGACCACAGGCCCAAGGGGGTCATCAGGAAAGCCCCTGTTGCCATTAGGTTTACATCCTGATGCTGTTCGTCACACACACACTTTGATTAGAGGGCATGAACTAAAACTGACTTATTTAAAAAGGTCTGATTCCATTTTATAGTATTTCTACAAAGGCCAGGGATTGGGGGAGAAGGTTGACACCTCTCCCCANCCAGTGCATTTGTGAGGTTTTTTCATTCCTCCTCCAGTCAGAAATACATTTATGGTTATTTCAGACCGGTACCTTGTCAGCACCACCCAACACTTGAAAAAGAGAGGGCAGAAATAATGTGCCCTGAGGTTTCCTCACCTGTAGCCATTGCGAGTGTCCACACACAGGCCCCCGTTGAGGCAGGGGCTCCGAGGGTAGGAGGAGCAGGGCTGGTGCAGGCGCTCGCGGGCGGAGCAGCCGCAGGTCCCGAGGCTGGAGGCGCTGAGGGACACCAGGGACACGCTCCCCGTGTCCGTCACGGTGGGGATGTCACTCACACTCAGGTGGTTCGTACAGCCCTCGCTGCAGTTGGCGCTCCTGCACTCGTCAACATCGATCTGGGAGATGTTCAGTTGTAGAGCTGACTGCATCTAAGAGAAAAGCCAGTTTAACACATCACCACTCTCATCCTAATGAAGGCTTTCACCTCAATTCTGAAAAACCAAAGCCAGAGAGAGACTTAATGCAGTGTTTAGTTTCTTGAGCATTACTTAGTAACATCCCTGATTATATAGGCAAGAAAAATAATTTGAAAAAATCAGGAAACATTTCATTAAAAAATCACGGCAGCAGCGCTTCCTAAAAACTTAATCATTGATGTGACTGAGTGTGAACATGTTGAATCTGTACTGATCTAATAACGTTATTTCCAAGGACCAAAGCTCTGAGAGCAGTGACACTCCACCTTCTGAGCTGCAGCATCTGTACCACACCTCTCTGCACTTCAATAGCTACAGGAGCGTTTCAGCTCAAACCAGGATAAATCCTTCCTCTGCAGTAACACCCAGATATTATTTCTTACATTCTCTCACACAAAAGGATACAGACACGGGAAAATGCAGAGCTGAGCTGCTTTCAATAATCATGTCCACAGACAGTGACCTGACAAGACATCTTCGTAGCAACTTGGATTCAGTGTAATGATTTGTGCCCCATAAATTTACATTTCATGTCAAGCTGTCTGCAACAGAGCACAGTCAGTTCAGCATACTGGATACTGTATTCTATGCCACGTTCATCTTTCTTTGTTCACCGTTTTTATTGTTAATTGGGGTTGCACCTGAAAGCCCAAGTACCAAATAAAAAGAGCCTCACTGTAACCACAGGCCTGGTAATGAAGGAATAGTGACTTTGAGATCACAACTTCCATTGCAAATGGAGAAAGGATGCACTGGCAGAGGGGGAAGGAAGGGAGCAGCTCACAGTGTGAGGCAGGAACACAGCTGCCATTAGTCCCGGCTTTTTGTCCCTCAGCCTGCGCACCTACATTATCATAGGCTGTTCCTCCACTTACTTGGGAAGTTTGCACAGGTATCTGTTACAAAGCTTCAGAATTTCATCTGTATTTGGTGATTCAAATACACTGAAATGTGTATGTAGTACTCAAACCTGAGTTTGGGTGAGTGAGGCAAAAGACCTCACTACTCTCGCTGTGGTACACAAATGAACAAGGTATACAAATGTAAAACTAACAACACTAGAGCTTTATGTATTGAATATGGGGTTTTTTCCAAATGGCAAATATGGCAAATATCTTAAAAACAAGCTTTGAAAACATCAAAACAAATACATAAATACTAAAGTGCTTCTATTTTTTTCCTCATTTGTGTAGTCATCTCAGTTCACCACTGTAAGAACTTTGATCTTTATAATCCTTTGTCTCTATATTCTCAAATATCACAGCATGCGTTGATGCCCATGCCCCCAAAGGCACAGAGCATACTTTATACCGACATGATGCATCCTGTCAATGCAGGTCTGTGTCTGCTGCCCATGTTTATCACCATCAGTGGAGAGTTTGTAATGCACATTTAGACATCTGTGTAATACTGTTATTGAAAAACTGTTTATAAACAACCTTGGCTCCTTTAAAGTATTAGGATGGATTATTTTTCTGCTAAATAAAAATTGCTGTTGTAAAACTATATCCCCAGGAGCTAATGTAAACATATTATTTATGTAGCAATTCAATGAATAATTCCAGTGCTAATTACTTATTTTCTATATTTATAGTTATACACATAGAAAAACTGCTGGAGGAATTCTCCAGCTATGATTGGTTTTCTGTAAACTATTGGTGATTACTCACTAGAGCTATTCATTAAATATTGAAAGGTGGTATACAATTAATAAAACCATATTTTTTCATTAAAATACGTGAAGCAATCCCCTTGTTACCACTTTGATGAATTCAGGTGTCATGTATTATGGCAGAGAATATTTGAAATCTATAGGATTTTCTATATTACTGTTGCAGTAATTCAATAAATATGTAAAAGAAGCAGTCATTACCCTTCATGAATACTCTCTGTCTCTGGCATTCCGTTTGGTCACCCTGAAGATTCTCATAATCCACAGAGCCACTCAAGATACACCAAGAAGAAGGCAGGTAGTGAATTAAGACAACCCTGTTTGGTTCCCAGACTCAGACAGACTCCACCATATTCACACAAATGGAGAGTGCTGATTTCTCTTTGGAAAAATCATCCATATGATGTTCCATGTATTAAACACAAATGTGGCCAGGGCAAGTGAAAAGCTGAGCAGTGTCACTTTGCCTTTGAGAAGGGCTGCAGAAAAATCCAGGTGTGTCCATGTAACGGAGTTAGAGAGCAGGACAGTTAGGGGACACCAAGAATGGAAGGAAAACATCTTCCATCCAAAAAATATTTCCCCCTTACAACAGTGAAAGAAGTTGGGGGAGGGTGTCACTTTGTACTTGAAGCTGTCCTTTGGTGAGATAAATGCAACCACAGGACTGCTTGTCTCCATCTCACCCCATTGCAACTGTTCCCTAACTCACACGTTCCTTGCAGCAGGACTTTTCCTCCCAAGTGTCACCCCTTTGTACTGTGGAATTTCTGTTCGGTGACATCCAGCCTCCACTCTAAGTGTCTAAACACAAGCTGATATTGGGATTTGGGGATTCCGCAGTGAAACACTGACTGGAGAAAACACAGGTATCTACCCCACGACAGCAATGCAGACCCACTTTTCGGCAGCTCTCCAGTGACTATTCACTGAACCAGAAGTTAGTACAACCACAGAATAGCAGGATGTATGGCACTAAAGAGAAGGGAGAAAGCTTGAATTAAACACTTGTTTTACAGTTGGTTTTGTCCTGAGTGAAGCAATAAAACCCTCATCTGCAGATGCAGTGCATTTTTCCACTGAGGTTTGGGATATACAGCCTGCAAACTCAGTGTTTGGGTGAGTTCCACAGGTGACCCCAGAGAACAAACCTCAGTTTTAAAGGCTGCCATCTCTGCATGCAGTTTCTCAGGTCTGTAATAGGCCGAGCCAGCACGGACTGCAAATCTCACATCTGTCTCTTTTCCATCCCTGCTCATCACACTGAAGACAATCACATCACTCAGCCTTGCAGGTAACAGTTTTGCAAGGAACTCCTTGAACTCGTCGTGTCTTGTTTTGCCATGTTCATCTCTCCTTATGAACTCCTCTGCTGTCACATCTGGTCAGGGGATTCAAAAATAGATAAATGTGAACACCTGGGAGCTCACAAGTTAATTTATCAATTTATTTCTTATTTAACAATATGGAAACATACCAGAATGTGCCCTACAGTGATAAGCAAATCGAGTATTGATGTAATAATACCTACACCCCATAAACATTCAATTAGCAGCTAATCTAAACTCTCACCAGCAAATAAAACTAACCTGAGAAACGCACAGTGGCTGAGTTTTGTATGGCTTCATTTTCCAGGTCTCTGACATGGATTTGTACTGTAGATATAACATCAGGACAAACTCCATCAGAAACTCTAACTCTTAAGTTGTATATTCCCTGAGGAGTGTTATCCACCATCAGCAAAGACCCAGTCCTCTGATTTAATCTGAAAGATCTAGACAGAAACCTTCAGTTAGGAAATCTTAACAAAGCAAAGTTGAGGACTCACTTTATTCATTAACACCGTTCAGAAGGCCTTAAATGTTACTGTGAAGGTTATAGGGCCAAACCACACAGGAATCATCCAACAACCTCAGA
Organism: Donacobius atricapilla; assembly: GCA_013397315.1. NCBI lineage: Eukaryota > Metazoa > Chordata > Aves > Passeriformes > Mimidae > Donacobius > Donacobius atricapilla. The sequence continues at coordinate 214,147 of WBMY01003786.1, forward strand.
AAGGCACCTCAGCCACCTTAACTGGGCAAGGACAGTCTGCAGATCTCATAAAGAGACATTCCTGCCACTCAGCCTTTCCCAGGTGTGAACAAAATGTGCAGCTGAACCACGTGGTTCAGCACAGTCATCGTGGGCAAGCCTCGCAGGTCAGTAATAGGGAGTGACAAACCCACAGGGATCGTTCCAGGTTCTCACATCTCTGTGTGCAACAGGGTAAGTCTGTAAAAAATCTCTACAGGATCTTCACTGGACACCTCAAAAGGCCAGTAATCAGCAATTATGGAAAAACTCCATGACCATTATTATGGAACAGTGACCTCCTGGCATGGAAACGGGCCCAGGGGCTGCTGATGGACAGAAAGTCTTTAATTCTGGGCCACATAAAGCTTTTAAACTTCTAGTCACAGCACAGGCTAAAATTCACATTCACTTTCGCATCCATTTTTTCCCTTTCAGACAGCATATAGTTATGCCATAAACCATCTCACCTTATGATATGAACATATAATGTCTAAGTAGGAATTAAGGAGTTAAGGGTCCAATTCAACATTTCAATTAACAGAAAAAACTCCACTAATCTGAGTCATGGCTTTCACATGCAATTGTAAATTTAGCCATCAAAGGAGAACACCAAATTCCCTTCCACTTTTGATGAAATTACTCCATTCTTTGCTTTTAAATTCAGGATCTGTATTCCATCAACCCTAACATCTGAGGGCAAGCATTAGAAATTCTGCCTATTTTTAAACTGGAGCTTACAGAATGCACATTTCTAAGTAAATTAACTATGACATCTGACTAAAAATCAACATCATGGTGTGATCCTGCATTGTCTTGGAAAAAATATTTTATGCAATAATTTCTTAATACCTAGTAACCCAAGTGAAAAAGAAAAAGAGCATTCAAAAGGTACATCCCTTAATACACTGAATAACCCTGGCTTTATGCACATCCTGAACACAGAGAAATACATGGTGAGCAAAATAATTACAGAAGCATAAATATTACTCATTTTGACAGAAATACAATCCTCACTTGAGCAGTTTTCCTTCAGAGAGAAATGTTTTATTGTCCCAGTCATCCTGATCTGGTGCAAACACATCCCCAAGCACTGTTGTTGACCATTTTCCTGTTGAGATAAATTATAATAAATCTGCATTTAATTTTTGCTTTTCAGTGCACTTTATATTCTGTCACATTCATTACTGCATTTATTATTTTCAGACTCCTGCTCAATTTAGTGATGATTATGATCCAAGATTCTTAAAACAATGCACAGCCTGTCAGATGATTTCTGCCAGCTCTGGCAATTTGAGTACACTGGAGATGTCACATGAAAGAAGAAAATCTGGAAATGGCATAAAACAACACCAGAATCATACATAAATACAACTCTCTAAAAAAACCTCACAACACTCTCAGACAAAAGAAAATTTTAAAAATCACCATATCAGGAGTTAATTCCAAATGTTTCATTGCTACTCTGTTATTTTGAAGAGCACACACAAGTGGAACCCAGCAAAAGAGGGAGAGCATCTTACAGGGTACAGCTGGGAGAGATGGACATGAAAAAAAAGGGCAAGAAGACATCAAGCTGGGCCAGGTCTTGGTGATTTTTCCAGGCCCTTGGTGGCTGGCACAGAAGTGGAACATCCAATCAATTTTTCTAAAGCAGCAAGACGAACAAATCCAGGGAAGGAGACTTTTGAAATCCACAGTCCAGGTTCAGCAACATGGGAGATTTTTAACGTTCGAATCTGGAGCCAAGCCAACCTAGATGCTTCATTCTCTTATTTCTACAGTACAATCTGCTCACATCTCTTTCTAATTTAGGCATAACAAACTCAGAAAATGTAACTGCAAAATGCCTTCTGTAGGTGAACACTCATTAATGGAAAATAGATTTTATGAGTTTATAAAAATACGGCTTTTTCTGCAAGTTCAATACATACCTGCTTGCAGATGACAGTTTTTTGGTAGATAATCTTTTACACACTAAGGTCTGAGTTTTTCAAATGTATTTCACTTATTCCACTTTACTTAGTAGTTTACAGAACAGGAGCTGCAGTTTTGAAGTACGTAAATCATTAAAGAAATAGATTAACCGACTGCAAGAAAGAAATGAAACGTAAAACTCTGCTATTTCATGAATCTGATATAATATCCAGAATCTGATCTACCATCCAGCTAGCACTTACCTCTGTAGCTGTACACATAGACCTCCTTGTGGCCAGGCTCATGGCAGTTGTCATTCTCATCCCCAACTGTTATAGTCAGGGTGCTTGTGGAGCTCATCGCTGGAATCCCACTATCTGTTATAACTATTGGCAGGTGAAACACCTTCTGCTTTTCTCTGTCAAAGGACCTCAAAGCTGTTATAGTTGCTGTGTTATTTCTGTTGTCAGTAAGAGAAAAATCCAAGGAATTCTGATAATCTGGTGGCAATGAATAGGTAAAGGGTGGCCCATTTTCCTCCCCGTCCGGATCAAACGCATGAAGCAGCTTTGATGTATGGTTCATATGCACTGTTTCAGGCTTCAGTTTGTTTTCCCAAACTACAGGCATGTATGGTGCCTCAAACCTTGGTCCATTGTCATTAACATCAAGCAGGTTAATTAAAACTGTAACACTCCCAGTGCGGGCAGGTGTCCCCTGATCGGAAGCTTGTACAATTAACGCGTATTTCGGAATGGCTTCACGATCAAGCGCGTTTGCCACAACCACGTGACCAAACTGGTCAACCACAAACTGTCTCATAGGATCAGAATCTGACTTTATAGAATAGATAATCTTCCCATTCAAATCAGAGTCCTTGTCTGTAGCCCTCACTGTGGTTACTGTAGTACCTACAGGCACATCTTCAAATACAGGGTTTGTCTGAATAAAGGGAGAAAGGAAAGCTGGGCTGTGGTCATTAGAGTCTTCAACTTCAACCAGGCACACCGCAACACTAGAAAAATCCAGATCTTCCACAGTAATAGTAAGATTAAACTGTCTTTCACGGGCATTCTCAAAATCCACCTTTTTCTTCAGCCGAACAGTGCCACATTGCCATTCTTTGTCATTCTCAATATAAAACTTCTCATCTGGGTCTCCCCCGATGATACTGAACATTAAGTCTGCATTTTCCCCAACGTCTGCATCCGTAGCACACACTTGCAGGACTTCCGAGCCGATGGCACTGTTCTCAGGAATTGCTGCCTGCCACAGCGTCTTGGTGAACTTCGGAACGTTATCGTTGACGTCTGCAACCCAGACGGTGGCAGTGGCAGTTCCTGTCAGCCCTCCCCCATCTCTTGCTTCAACAGTGAGAAAATAACTTTCAGTCCTCTCCCTGTCTAGCAGTCCCCCTGCCACGTGGATGGTCCCGGAATTGGGATTGATGTTAAACATGTCAGTACCAAACTCGTTCTTCACATTCTCGGTTATGCTGTACGTCAGGACAGCGTTTAGACCAACGTTTGGATCGTCACGATCGACTGCAGCCATTTCCATGACTAAGGTGTCTGCGGGAGAGTTTTCAAAGACATTGCCATTGCAGTCATCAGGCATGCACGTGAACGTGGGTGCGTTGTCGTTGATATCCCACACGTTGATGATCACATCAGCAAACCCCGTGAGGCCCCCTCCACCTTCATCAGTAGCCAACACAATGAATCTCCACAGTGCCCTCTCTTCCCGGTCCAGCCTCTTGTGTGAGTAAATGCTGCCTGTTCTCTCATCTATTGTGAAAATATCAGCTGCACCATACCCATGCAAGGAGTATCTCAAATCTCCTCCTTCAACACCACTATCAGGATCACTGGCCAGAACCTACAAGTTTTGAGAAAAACCCAAACATAGAAGGTATGAAATATGCAGTGATTCAATCATATCCTATGTGCTGCTCCAGTCTAAAGGAGTCTAAGCAAAAGCATATGGTATTAACATGTGCATGCCAGGGAATAGCAAATCCAGGGACAATTCAGAGTAGGCAAATATGCATTTTTAACAATGTTAACAATTTAACAATTTTAGTACTAAAATAATATTATATTTTTCATATTCATACAGATAATTTATACATGACATTCTGATAGCTACTTTACATTGTCAATCATTTGCTTTTTAGGATCAACAATAGATCCATCCTGTTTATCCAACTTACTATACCTGTAATTTATATTTTTTTCCACAAGTCCATTTCCTGTCTTCAGTGACAAAAAAAAAAAAAAAAACTTAGTCAAAGTAAACTTCATTAATATATAGGGCTGAGTTATTTTTAACATAATTGTACCACAGTAAGCTGTGCTATTTCACTGAAATATTATAATCTGTGAAGCTGCATACACTACCTGAAGTACAAAGACTGGTAAGGCATCCAGTTCCTCAATTATACTTCCATAGTACTCGTTGATAGAGAAAACTGGAGCCTCATCATTTTTATTCATGATGTTGATGATGATAACTGCATAATCCTCCCATTTCCCATCAGAGGCCAACAAGTGGATCTCATACATTTTTGTTTCTTCATAGTCCAGTGGTTGGGCAATGAAAATGGCTCCTGTTTCTGGATCTACATCCAGCACTCCTCCCGTGTTCCCAGCTGTGATCTGATACCGTAGTTTAGCATTTGTTCCTGTCAATTACCAACAGCGTCACGAAACATTTCTTGAAGTAGATTGATGGTGAGATGAAGTACAAACCACACAATAACGGGTTAGCGGTATTATTTTTATTTTATCATTTTTGTGGTCTTTTAAAACATGCAGCTATGTTAGATTACTCACCAGCATTTTCAATTCCGGTGTGTCCAACTGTACTTTATCTCTACAAAATGTGTCTATGCAATGAGGTCATAATTCTGTTTTTATTTAGAGGGCGGAAATGAAGTGCCATATATCCATCACATCAGTTGCCCTGTCCAACACTCCAGAGCAGATTTACAGGCAGCCTAAGTACCAAACTAAAAGTTCCTTGAGTAGGCAAATCCTTCTGCAGTACATCTTCACCACATTTGCCTCAGCCTCCTACAGAGTGGGAGGAATCCAGTGCAGTCAGGATTTCCTTGCACTTCACAAACACACAGAGAACAGTCCTTGGGACTTGTGCAACAACAAAAAACCCAGCGTTTCACCATACAGTGAAGCTGAATTAGCACTGCTCCATGGTCAGAAGATGGAAGCATGTACTGATCTCTTTCTCTTTTATGAGCACTGGTTATGTACTTTTACATGATTAGAGGCTGAATTTCTAGCTCGTTTGTGGCTAAAACAGTGTAGCTAAAATTCATCATATGCATTTAGGAAGTATAGATTCAAATAAAACAAACAAACCAAACACAAACTATACTATCCATCATAGAGAAAGCAAATGAATCTAACTGAAATCACGTCTGACTTATTCTAGTTAACCAGGACATTTTTATTGGCACCTATTTGTAAGAAAATGATCTGATCTATAAAAAATTTGTATCTGCAGGCACAGAAATTACCTCCTATCATCCCATATTAGTGCATGTCTCCTGAAATAAGAGATTGTCCCTCACAGCTCCGTTATGAACTAATGTTCATGCCTCATCAGTGCACACTTAAAGAAGTTCTAAAATCCAGAGACAGAAAGACATCTCCCTTTCTCACACCACCAAATACATCTTGGTGTGCTGAGATGAACTGATTGGTATTTTGGAGAGAGCTGTGGGGGACCGCAGTGCTTTACCTTCATCCTCATCGTCAGCACTGACTGTCAGGATGGTGGAGCCCACGTCCTGGTCCTCGTCCACGTTCACCTCGTAGGCGCCCTGGGCGAAGACGGGCTGGTTGTCGTTGACGTCGCTGACGGACACACGCACGTAGGCCGTGTCTGCAGGGACAAGGAGCCAGAGACTCAGACCCCAGCTCTGCCACTTCTGTCAGCTACCATCCCTTCACCTGCCTGCACACTCAATGAAGATAAATATGCAGACAACACAGAAACAAACCCTTAGGGCTGGGGACCCTATATACAACAACATGACTCAAAAGCACTTGGGTATCAAATAAGTGTCACATCCAATTTGTTTAAACACATACTACATGAATAATTGAATAATTGATGCCTAATATGGCAGTTGCACAGTGTTTAGTCATAACTTTTCATCCTGAAGTCACAACATTTTAATGTTTATTTAAGCAGGGAGATCAATTGAGAAAAGGATTTTCTATCTTGCACATTCCTGCTTCATAATTACTTTTGACTGAATACCGTACCATATGGAGTGCTTTGAGAAACACTTGCGCTGCCCAATGATTTGCACCCTACAGATAATAGGCACATCTTTGCTAGCCAGAAAACACTCTCTGAACTCCAAATATGAAGGTCTATAGGTTTTTTTATTTCAGAACAAAAAACTTGCTTGATCATCATCTGAAGTTTATCTTCCAGCTCTGACACAACTGTTGCACAAATGAATGGTAAAAAAAGCCACCATGAAACCAGAACAGACACTCTTTCATAAGGCGTGAAAAAAGAATAAAAAAGGCAATTACCATTTAATCTTGTATTTCAGAGCTTCTGTTTTCAGACACAATCCAAGTAATACCACTCTGACCACAGCCATCTGTCTCTTACCAGAGTTGGGCTTGCCATGCTTCCCAGGTCGGGCTGACTCAGACCCATCCACTGACTTGACTTCCAGCAGGTAGGAGCCCTTCTCCTCCCTGTCGAACACCGAGGTGGTGTAAATGGAGCCTGTCTGGGGGTCCAGGCGGAAACAGGTGTAGTCTCTGCTGCTGTCATGTAACAGCGAGTAAGTTATCTACAGGATTAAAAAGAAGTTGGGAATATATACCTCCCTTTTGTTGAATAGTTCACAACTAGAACAGTACTTAAAGAGCAGAAGAACTGTCCCATGTCCGAGTACTTGATCAGGCCAAGGAAGCTGGGTAAAACTGCAGCTTCAGCAATCTGGTCTAAAGCCAATTAACTTCCTTGACTCCTGATCTGTAAAGGAAAAGAATTTGCCTAATCAGCTCCTGATTTCACTAGCACACAATTGTCCAGTGCTTGTGCTGCAGCACTCAAACTCAGCTAAAGGTTCCAAGCATTTCTACAACAGCCACAGGTGAGCTGCACTTGAACCTGCTCAGGATCACAGGCCATGTTCTACCCTCTATTATATGCATGGTTTTCTGACTTCAGCTTGCACTCTTGTCCTAAGGATGTATCTATTTTCAGTTTTTTTAATCAGCAGGATCAGAGGAATACATCCTCTCTGGGTGTTAACTTGCCGTATTTTGTAAGGATTCAATCTGAAGTACTGCCAATGATTTCCAACTCACAGAAGCTTTTAACACTGCTTTTCTTCCATTCATTTATCCTATCCCATTTTAGGCCTGTGTAGAACTTTCCAAACAAGAGAATTCTACAGCAACTATTTCAACTAAGCTAGAGGCTGTGCAAATATTTCCTCTTTGTTTTCTCCCTCACACCTACTAGTTTTAGTTGCATTTGTCACAGGGCAACACAGAAAAGTATGTAATTAACTACTTTATTTCATTTTACATTCCTCTATTAGCCATCCCTTTCCTGGGCTGAAGATTTCCAGACTATTTAGCCATTGCTCATGCCGAAGTTATTCCACAGCTTTTATCAGGAGGGATGAATGTCCCCCCACCACTTTCTCACCTCACCATGCTGACCAAGGTCGAGGTCGGTGGCAGACACCTGAGTGACAAATGTCCCCACATCAGCTCCCTCTGTTACCGAGGCTTCATAAATGGATGAAGTGAAGAATGGGACATTGTCATTCACATCTAGAACATCAAAAAGAGCACGCAGAAAGAAAACTGTAAAACTTTAAAGGAGAGAAGTTCAGGATTGTACTGTGACATCGCTGAACAGCTCACACACCTGTGACATTCACATAGACCGTGGTGAATGCTGCCAGAGGAACTGCAGCCACGTTCTGGGCTCGCACCCGCAGCAGAAAGCTCTTTGTTGTTTCGTAGTCCAGTGGCTCAGCCACCAGGATTGAAGCAGAACCATCATGTCTGTTTGGAGTCAGGTAGAAACGAACTGGCATGTTGGTCTCTGGGACAAGCCCCTCTTCCAGGCTGTAAGTGACACGGGGATCTCCAAGGGGAGAAGTTGCTTTGATTGTCTGCACAGTTCAAAAAGTGTGTGTAATCAACCCTTCTGTAAGTACAGCAACATTTCTAAAAGCTTTTGTGTTTTGATTCTCCCAGATATTCAGCTACAAAACACAGAACTCTTATAAAAGCCTACTACATTTAAGCAAATAAACCATGTTCAGTTCCTCTGCAGCCTGAGAGCTACAGACAGACAAACAACCTTACCAAAATTGAGGCATCCCGTGTGGTATTCTCTGGAATAACAACTTCATAGCTGTCTCTTTCCCACTGTGGAGGCTGGTTTTTTGCACTGGTTACAGTTACAGCAAGTTCAACTTTACTGCTCCTGTTGCCTCCATCTGTAGCAGTAATCTCTCGAATTATAGATGACTTCTGAACAGTAGAAAAGGTTTCATTACAGAAGGTTTTGAGCAGGCCTCCAAAATAAAGTAATACATAAAATTAAAGGTACACTATAAAATAACCTTCATAGAAGAAAAAGATCTGAAGCTGAACTCAAAATATGAACTAGGTGTAAATTTGATGAAAATTCTATTTACTTTACTGAAGATGGCTGGCAGATTTTGCTATACGTGTCAATAAACCTAAGCAAATGTCATACAAAATTCAAAACCAAACAGAATAAAAAACCTCATTTTGTGGAGGCTCTGAGTTCTTAAGCTTAGCTGTTAGCAGTTCTTATTAGGTCTGTAGGGTTCTTAGATTCATTAAAGAAAATGCACTATAAGAATACACCTTCGCCAACCTTTTGTGTGTCAGTTACTTAGAAGTTAAATGTCAGTATTAAAAATACATATATAAAGACTGACATCTAAAACAATAGTTTCATTTTAAAACAAATTACTTTAAAACCTGAAAATATAAAACTGCTTGTGTAGGTATTCAGAAATAGCTGAAACTGATCAATTTGAGATAAATACATGAATTATGCTTTCACCTTCCTGAGGGACAGCTATGCATAATGCACCACAACTGGCACAGATTCAGTTGGGAATCTGTATCAGAACCAAAATTTCACACTCGTTCCCATTCAGGTTTGTGTCTTGCCTCATTGCCTGCTAGCACAATGAAGTCCTACACTTGGGTTCTTGCTCCCTGCTTATGACCTCAGCCCTCCAGCCCTTGGGATCAGCATGCCAAAGGCAGGGAAATGGGAAGGGTGAGTCTCAGAGGCAGGGCTGTGGCTGCTGCTGCTGCCCAGCTGAAAGCTCTTATGCAATTTACAGTCCATGAACCCCACAGCTAAAAGCCTTGGATTCATGTTTAATTTAAATAGATGTATTGATCCTTTAACCTGAGGGGGTAACCCAAACTCATGACCTCAGTCCCTCCTGTGATATACTGAAATAATCAGCTTAAAAAGGAAAGTAAGCACCATACCTGAGATATGGGTTGGTTCACAAACACCCAGCCCGTGGTAGGATGAATCTGTAAATAATTTGGTTCATCACTCGCTATGGAATATGTAATGGCAGCATTTGAGCTGTAGTCATCATCACGGGCTGCAACACGCAGGAAGCTGGTCCCAACTCTTGTGTCCTCTCTGAGGAAATCTAATTTAAGGAAAGGATATTTCAAATTGATCATTAATTTGCTAAACTACGTTTTAGTAAATCATAAAGAAATAACTGCCACACATTATTACTTTAGTATAATTTTCTCTTCCTTGGAACAATAGCCACACACACTGAGTATTTTAAAGGGCTGCTATCACTCCAGATCATATCTGAACTTCATATTACTCCATTCATAACCTGGAATTCTTATTTCTTGTAAGACACTTCTTTTAACTGTATTTTAACTCAGATAATAATTGCTCTGCATGAATGACATGGCTATTGTTTCAAGGAACTTTCCCATAAGGCAGGCCTATGGGCCAAGACTGTACGTGTTACATCACACGTTACGCAGAGTAACAGCTCTGCAATAATCAGCCAAGGGCATCTCTGGATGTATCAAAATTAGTCACACATTCTACTGCCAGGATAGGCAAAAACCCAAAAATCCGAGACATGGGGTACGCTCACACTCAGGGCACTGAAACTCTATCCAATGACTCTCAATTACATTCATAGTGGGTGTTTTCAAATCTGGGGTCATTGTCATTTTGGTCCAGGATGACAACATTGATCTGGCATATCCCAATCAGTGGCTCCACTGCCTGATCTGTTGCTGTCACGGTGATGGGATATTCCCTCTGCTTTTCTCGATCAAATACCCGAAGAGTTGTCAGAACTCCTGAAAACAAATTAAATAGCAGGGAGTTAAAATTCTGTGCATCTGGCAATATTCTACATGCAGATGCTTACTTTTCTGTCAATACATTGGGGTACAATGCAGTAGGTTAAGTACACCTATAGCATTAGCTTCAGGTTCAAGGATCCAGCTCCGAGATGTAACAACTGCAACAGCTGGCCTTGTACTGCTCTGGCAGACTCCAACTTCAGTTACATCTACACACAACAGGAATTTGAATTAGCAAATTAAGTGACTTTCTAATAAAAGTCAATAATTAAATCATTAATTTACTATTTCAGTTTAGAAAATGGAGGTGAGTACAAACTAAGAGAACGAATTTCTCAAAAAAATATTTCTTTGAAAAGCTGTAAGTACAGGGCAAAGGAATGTTTCCCATCTTTTATCCTCCAGAAATTCAGCCTGAACTTAGTTTTGGCCTTCTAAGATTTAGTTCCTTTGCTGTCTGTAAGACAGCATAAATCACTTATATGCCATTAGAAATGTTGCAAGATAACGTGCACTTAAAATAGGTTTGTTTGATTTTTTTAAATCCAGTTACAAAAGCACACAAGTTACTTCACAAAGCAGAACTTCCACATTTCCAGGAAAACATCAGTTTTAGTTCAGTACTGGGCATGTATGAAACTTAGTTTCACGGAGGACTTGTTCATGCAGTTAATACAGTTTATATTTAACCTGCTGTCAAAACACGAGATGAAAAAGCAGGAAGTCTGATTTTATTACCTAAGCCTTTTCTCCAACAGTGTTACAAGGTGGTTTCTCCATGCCATTATCAGCTGACATTTGCTTTACCTGTGTCAGGATGAATGCTAAATGCTGGCAGGACACCATCTCTGTGCATCAGGCCGTATTTCACTAAACCATTGGCCCCTTCATCAGCATCAGTGGCTTCAACCTGCAGAACAACAGTCCCCGAAGGCTGATTTTCCAGGACAGAAGCATGCTCCCGATAATACTGGCACTAAGAGAGGGGAAGAAAAGAACGAAAGAAAAATTTAAAAAAGAGAAAAATCAAGGACTTCCCTTGCCATTTGATTTAAAGATATACTAGCAGGGGAAAAAAAGAATTATTTTGCTACACTTGCATTGCCATGCTTGGCTGTTAAAGCTTTATCTGTACCATGATTAATTTAAACTTCCCTTGTTATTTTGTGGTTAAACAAACAACATGCAACATGAGGCCCTTGATCATCTCCAGCTAATGCAACTATTTGGAGGAAAAGTTCAAGTTGCTTCCAAATGAAAATATTTTTCTGTATTAGCAAAGATCTAATAAAAAAGAGGGCATACACTTGCCCAAACACAGAATTGTTATGATCAAAACGGGATTTCTACACAAAGTAACTTTTGTCAAGGAGAGATTACTGAGAATTTCTAAGACTGACATGAACAGTTGCTGACTTTTCAAAATATGCAACATTGCTCATCAGCATCTGAGCCATCAGTACCGCACCTGAAATTTTTAGACTACAGATCTTTAATATTAATTAACATTTTGGAACAAAATGAAAGCATTTTTTTTTTTACAGTACTTCATTATTTAAGCTAAAATACTCATTCTTCTCTCTTTCATTAGTTCCAGGCTTGCAATTATTAAAGGAAGCCCAAGTAATTTAGGGAGGTATTCTGGAGTATTCTGGAACAAGCCCACTGCACAGACAGCTATCCCCATGGATTCCTGCTCACGTGTCACACAGGATCTCCAAAAGGCCTCACCCTCTGAAATGCCAGGGATGAGGGGTGGTTCAGGGAACAGACGGGAGCTCACAGAGCTGCTCTGCCACAAGAGCAGAACAAACCCTGAAAGCCTTAGGGAGGGATGGAAAAGAAGAAGGCAGGACTCAGAGGGAAGCAGAGCAGCTCTTGACCAGCTCATCTGCTGCACACCTGCAATGTCAACAGTGTGAAAACGTTTTTATACAGTCCAGTACAAATGACAGAGGCTCAGATATTTACCTTCTGAAAGACAGGTTTGTTATTGTTGACATCATCAACTTTCACAACAACCTGGGCAGTACTGGTGAGAGGATGGGGCCCTCCAGAGGCGTTATCATCAGTAGCTGTGACATTCAGAACATATTCTGTCCCCTGCAGCTTAGGAAATGGGCTTGCACGAAGTCTAACCAGCCCTGAAAATACAACAGGTTGTGGGGTTTTTCTGCATTAACTCATTCCCATTATTCTTCTCACTAGTAAGCATGACAACAAAGCATTCTGGCTTGCCTACTCACCAATAAGGCTGTGCTGTTTAATTTAACTCCATTGTTTTTACAGCAGTCCCACATTAAAACAAAATTAAGACATCACAACAGGTTTGTCGGCAGAGCAAACTGAGCCAACAGCCACAGCTCAGCTGGCCTGCACATAACACCATTCATCCATCAGTAGCTGCCATGGACAGCTCAGCTGAAACTACCTCAAGTTCACCTTCCTGCAGCTCAGTCCCAGCAGCACGGAGCCTCAGAGGCACAGGCAGGGAAACCTTTCTGCCACTCTCAGAATTCCTCACAGGAATTCCCCACCTGCAGGGTGGGACGCAGAGGCACTGGCAGAAAGAGAGGTGCTACAAATGCCAAAGAGAGCCCAGCTGCCTGAGAGCCTGCAGAAAGGGGCTGTCATTCTTTGCTCCACCATCCATCACATCTGGTATTCATCAGGAATAATCACAACTGCCATCACAACAGAGAACCTTCACAGCATCAGTGTCACTCAGTTTGCTTGAAAATGTATTGTTTTAGGTGCAGCACCTACCTCTGACACTTCTCCACTTTACCTCCACATTTCTACCACAAGAGGATACAGACTATTCCCCTGACATCATTCCTGAAAAACTGCTGTAAGCCACTGTCTAAACTTTTACTGGTTTATTCAGCAAAAAAAAAAGTGTTTTGGAAAAAATGGTAATGTTCCTAAAGTTTCGTTTCAAATTCTATAAAATTAATTGGCAAAAAAGTATGAATGTACCTGTACATGATTTTCTATATTAAAACTGTGGAGCTAATCCCAAGAGATGCTGTCAATCAAATGTTAAGATGCTTTGACCAAAAAATCTGTTTCTTGCAAAAAGATTCTCAGACGTGTCAGGTTTATTAATGCCGTAGCATTTGGACACTTTCAAAACCTTTTTTCCTCTTCAGGTGCCAAAGCATCTGTAGAAATTTAATTCTTGGAACCTGCAACTCTATTTTTAAGTCAGAAAGGAATTAAAGGAGCTCACAGTAAACTCAGAGTCATGATTCAATGCTAGCAAGTCACCTGCAGTATTTTTGGGAACATTTCAGAATCTAACATTAATATTGCAAAACCATGATTGCATTGAAATTAAAATTTCATGTTAAGTGAACTCTATGAAATAAAGTGAAGGAATAACTAAGGGCAGCTTACTCCTTCCTATATATTCAATGTTTCTGCTTTGGAAAATCTAAGTTCAGATTCAAAATACAAAGTAGTTTAACTGAAGTTAATTAAGTTACTTCAATCCTTCAATGGGATTTCAATTTGTTTGCCTGTTTCAATCTCAAAACATCCTCTTCTGTTTTTTTAAGCAATCAGCAGCAAATAAATCCTATTAATTTAAAGAGATATGCCAACCTACTCAGATGTTGGTGTCTGCACTGTTTTTATTTATTTCTTTTTCTAATAAGGACACCAATGTAGTGGGAACCTTTTTTCTTTTCACGTTCTGAAAATACGTGACTATTGAAAAGAACTTAAAAAATGTAAAAACTGGCATTTCAGAACAAATGCCTTTAACTGCAAAATACTCGTCACACATCTTTTTTTCACATGCATGCAGTATTCTGGGCTAAACAACACTGGTCATGTGAATGATTTTAGCCTTTAATGAAAAAAATATACCTCTTTAGTTGAGATTTTATATACTTTTACCTCCACTGAAATAAAACAGTGGTGGTCTCATTCCACCAACAAACACATCATTTTCTGTCAGCACAACACAGATAAGTTCAGCCAAGAAATGTTTGCTCTCACCAGCATAATCAGGACAGACACAAGCATGGGGTGGGAAAAGCCTCATTTAAAATCCCAGATGTCCAGTTTCTTATAGTAAATTCTATTCAGATACTTGTCTGACATTTTGGAATGTCACCCTGTTATCAATAATAACATTCTCCATTAAGTTACTGTCTCTTAAGCTACCTGTTATCTGCAATAATGCCCTCTATTAAGTTACTGATGGAAAGCAAACATTGAATAGGTAAAAAAGGTTAATTATACACAGATTCTAGGAGATGATACCACTTTGTTAATATTATGAGAGAGTATATGCATTCTTTCCATGCACTTTTTAAAACTGGGCTTCAAAGATAGTGTACGCTATTCAGTTTGATAATAAGACCAAATTCAAGGTGCATCACAACATTATGACCACAGCAGCAAAGAGCTAATATATAATTACCTTTCTTAGGATCGATAACAAAGTTCCCTTTCTGATTCCCTGACAGAATATCATATGTCACACCATCTCCATCAGGATCAACAGCATTAACTGTGGCAATCAGTGTGTTTGGGCCTGCATCCTCAGAAACAAAGCTCCTGTAGCTGTTAAAAAACCCAGACAACAGCACATTCATGAATTTAACCAGGACACACTATATAGAGAACTCACCTTACAACACCTACCAACCGCCTGTTCAAAGGGCACTGCAGGAATTCGTCATTTTCTAATGCAATTACACTGATATGATGCTCTTTTGTTAAGCAGTGAAATGACAGCACTGATGCTCTATCCAGCCCTCCACATCTTTCTGTTGTTACCACCACTTTTCCACTCCAAACTTGCAGCAGTACCACAGCCTCGAAGATGAGTTGTGCAACAAAGCTTGTGCTAAATGCAGAATTCACTTGGGTTTTGTAATTAAAAAAAAGCTTCCTGATTCACAGCCTGCAAGCAAACACTTGCTAAGTTAAAGCAGGTCCTCGTTACAGCACTGTCTGACACAAGCCCTCAAAAGACTTCCAGTGCAGTCCTTGCCCCAGCAGGACTAAGATGAGAGTGAGATGGGGAGGATATGTGCATAATGTCAGTTTTACAAAAATCTCTGCTCAAGTCCAGACACATCACTGACATTGTAAGCTCTTAAGAGGCATTATCAGCCTAAGCTTAATGCTCTCCGGAGTAGAAAAGCCCCCTGCTTTAGCAAAGTCCCAAATATTTATTATTTTATCTGACTGGATTGAGCATGTGTCAGCCTAAGCATCCACCGGGGCTGTCCACAGCAGAAATCTCAAAGCTCAGCTGGAAGAACGAACTGCAGCTGTATCCAGCATCACACGGATGCACCACTGGGTTACAGCGCTTATGGACACACTGGCCACGTGCTGAGAACAGCAAAAAAAATAAAGGAAAAGAAAATGGCTGCACAGAAAACCTTTGCCTCCACTTTTGTTGTCGAGGTATGTGTGTTTCCTATGAAGCCTCCACAGAAACAGCTTCTTTTCTTCCCCCAATTTCATATGCAATGAAGTAAGAGAAGTAAATCATTCTGGTTTAGCTCAGTCACAACCCTCAAGACACTGTCTTAACTCTGCATCTCAAAAGCAAATGAACAGTAATTCTGATATTTTTTTGCATGAAATACAGGGAGAGAGGAGTTCAGAAGAGATCTCTTAAAAAAGAGAAAGTAAAAACTGACAACATGAAACAGAGTGGTAGCCTTAAGCATTTCATAACTGAGATAAAGAATAACTGTGATGAAAGAGAGCTCATGGCAAGGAATCATGAATTTGTACTGGGCCGTAAATCTGTTTAAATAAAGGGCTGGAAGGACAACATCATCACCTAGATTTGTATTAGACTGCCACAGAGCACAACGTTAACTGCAAACAGTCTCTCAACAGGCCTCGATTCACATGTGTTCACAATGGTTTTATTTCATGGAAAATTTCAACTAAATTCTGTCTGAAATTTACCTCTGGGTTCAGGATTTTTTTCATAACAGGAAAGATAAAGCAAAATCAAAGCCTAGTTAACCAAAAACTTGAGATAATTTGTATCCCAGGAGAGGAATTCAGTTCCAATGCCTACCTACACATACACACAATGATAGTTTCCCTGCTATTGCACAGAGAACAGAAAAGCTTCTTGTGAAGGTTTGGTAATTTAAAATAATATTAATTTTAATCATATCCCTCAGTAAACTTTAAGTACAAGAGCTGACAGGGATTTTTTTTAACTATGTTTTCTGTTTCCAATTTGTTAGAGATGTTTAGAGCATCTTAAATAGTAACACTCGCTTGTGATTAAAATACTAGGAATAGATGCAGATAAATATTCAGTATCTCTGAATAGTAAAAAAAATAAATAAATGAAAAATGGGCATGAGCGGAAGAGTGAGAACCCTGGTTTAGCATTTGAAAATACAAAGAGATCCAATAATAAATTACAAAAGATCAAATTTTCCAAGCCATATCTCCTCAGCAATGTTTAGAAGAGAAAGGAAGGCACAAGATTTTGAAGCCAGAGGTTATCTGCACATGAAACAAGGACTGTCAGAAAGCCTTGATGTTTTGTTCAGCTAAACCCCAAGCTTAGCATCACTGAAATCTTTGCCTCAGTTTTGTTCTGAGCAACTTCTACTTTAAGAGTAGCAGGCTGGTGCAGAAGCTGACTGGAAATTCCATTACTACGTCTCTAACATCAGTGCAAGTTTACAGTGCTTCTGGGATTGCTTTGGATGCTTCTGAGTCCCAGCTGTGGAAGAAAAGAGCTCACAGGTATTTAGAAGAAAAAAATATGTACAGACAGTTTGTAGGGCATGGGACTAAGTGAAATTAAGTGAACTCCACTTAATGGCATTTATCTTGTGGGTTTTGTAATTCAGTTGCCATTTAGGATTGTGTCATCTAAGCATTTTTCTTTGACAGCTATAAACCAAGGATGCAGACTGCTGACACTAATTTTAAACTGCCTCATTAAAAGGCAAAATTCCCCCATGTCTCTGGATGAGGGCTGATGGCAACAACTCTGCTGCCTGTTTTTTCTGCCTGATTTCTTTTGGTGGTGGAGGGGTTCAGTTCTCCTGAACTGCAGAATCTATAATTACTGCACCACATCTTTCAGTACATACTGGAAAAAATAAAAATGCAAGATCCATCAAAAGAGATTGTCTATATACTACCTTTTATTTATTTTTTTTTTTGAAACTGGGAGTCCCAGCATCAAACTGTCAGCCCAGGTTTGTCAGTCCAGCTCTCAGCTCTGACTGAACCAAAGCCAGTTACCATCCTGTGAGCAGCCTTTCAACCAAAATAAAAAAAGCAACAGCAAAAGATAGCAGAGTCTGAAGAATATGTATTTACACTGTCTGAGAAAACTCAGGTGCTTCGTCATTCACATTGGAGACATGGATCCTCACAGTTGCTGTGCCAGTCCTGGGCTCTTCCCCTTGGTCTACGGCCATGATGATGAACTCGTAGAGGTGGTTGGGGCGCTCGTAGTCCAGCCGTGTTGCAGGATAAACTGTGCCATGAGAAGTAATGCTGAAGTCTTGGCTCAGAGTGTAATACAGCAACTGGGCATTCTCCCTTGAATCACAGTCCGTGGCTGTCACTGTTAGAAAAGAAGAGAAAGACACTGCGTAGATTGAATTCAGCGACTTGGAATGGTAAGTACATTTACTACTACTATAACAGGACTTGCCTTGGCACGTGGTGCTTGAAATCAGTCAGGAAACTCTGCTGCCCCTTGCGATTTTTAATGAACTAACCCTTACTCAAAAATAAGCCATTTAAAAAAACAGAAGTGGAGTCTCTGGGAGAATTTGGATGCTAGATTTTGACTTTGTTAAAGAGTCCTGTACCATCAAATATATTCCCACAGAGAAAAGTATATTCTCATGTCCGCCTGACCTACACTGCTGACTTAAAATCACTCAGATCACACACTGTGCAATTAAAGAGGGAATATTTACATGTATTATTCAACTGATGCCAATTATGTGTTTGTCAGATCCTATTCATAACCTACAAAAATCCATGCTAAAAGCACAGTTACCAGACCAGTAACTGACAAACTACCATTAGCACAGGATAAATCACTAAGTAGAACACTAGGAGGTTATAAAATCCTATTTACTAGGGAAAAGCAATTTTCCTGCAGTTGAATTTCCTTTTCGCCCTCAAGATTAAGAGAAAGTTTATTTAAGGGTTAAAGACTACTATAAGGCCCTTGTACTACTGCTTAATTGACACAAATTTGTTTTATTGCTGCACTTTACAGAGCACCACCACCTGAAGCTCAAGTTCTTGGTCTCACTGGGAAGAAGCAAAATCTTCTTGTCAAGCATGCAAACAAAACCTCACACAGTACAGTTAAACTGTACAAGAGGTTCTGCAAGAGAGCAGAATTCCTACAGCAAGCCCACACAGGACTCTCAGGACAGGCAGAGAAGGTGAGCTGAGGTGTCCGTAACTTCTGATCAGGATCACTCTCTTCCTTCAAGAAATGTAGCAAGACTGCTACCATGAGCCTGCTGCTGTAATACCAACCACAACAAAGTTCTGTTACTTCAAAATTCCATAAAGAAAATAAAATCTGTTGCCTTTGCCTTCCTGTCCCCCAAAATTGTTTGGGCTGTGGCATTAGTAAATAACTCTGACGTGAATCTACAAGGTGTCATTTGCCTTCAGAGAGCTGCAACCACCCACATCGGGACAGGTAATTTTGCTTTCTGAATTGAATTCTAAGTAGTGCAAGGGAGAAAAATACAGTGAAGGTAATAAATGGCTTCAGGAGCACTAACCTTGGAGGAGTGCAGTTGTCATAGGAACTGTCTCAGGAACACCGACTTTGCTGTAAATCGACTGATGAAATTCGGGGGCACAATCATTCACATCTGTGATTACAACCAAAACCTGAATGGAGAAGAGGGGAATGTTAAACAGCAAAGTGAGTCAAGGGAACAACCTCACTGCTAGAAACATCACATGGAAGAATTTCCCAAAAACATCCTTGAAGGCTTCAGCAGCTATAGGATAAGACATTTTTCTTAGATTGCTCTTTTTCTGCTGAGTGCCATTGAAATATGACATTCCAAGATACTAGCAATTGCCAAGTCCCTGACCCTGCTGCAATGTTTTCCACTCACCCTTCATCTCCATTGATTATTCCTTATTACTAATTTAAAGGAAAATGGACCATCGGCTTGCCAAGCACCCTTTTTCCATTATCTTATCTTGCAACACTTCTGTGATTTGTAACACTAAAAACTCTACTGCCAAGCATATTACCTTTTAGCAGTATAAATCTCCGAGACCAAGTTTTAAATTCAATTACAGCAGCACAAATCAGATCTAAGGGGAGCTGATCTCCAGGGAGGGGGTCACAGCCCCAAGCCTGACAGAGCCTGAGGACTGCCTGGACAACGCTCTGAGGCACAGGGTGGGATTGCTGGGCTGTCTGTGCAGGGCCAAGAGCTGCACTCGATCCTTGTAGGTCCCTCCCAACTCAGAATATTCTATGGTTCTGGTAAACCAAGTAAGGGACAATTTCTCCTCTAGCATCTCCACAAATGCTTTCTTATCCCTGTGTCAAATGTGGGCCCACAGTTGCAGAGTTTACACTCCCAACAGCAGGGAGTGTGTACAGGAGCCTTTGTGGTGCCTCCTCCTGCTGCACCTCATGCAGTGAGCTGAGGCACTCGGCACCAGAGCACACCAGGCAGAGATGGATTTCATGAGCCTTGAGTGCAGATATGCATGAACCAGAGCTGCTCTCTCAACAATTGAGGTTGTATCAGTGCAAAGCAGGTACTAGTTAAACTATCTCTAGGCTGAACATATTTGTAAAATCATCTGATAATCCTCTTTTGAGTCATATTTTTCCATTCTTCATCTTGTAGTACACAAGGGTGAACAGAAACTATCAGGCTCTGGTGTTCTCCAGCCCATGTTTGTTACACTCACATACTGCTTCCTTCCTGTCTCTGTGTCCTCACACTCGATCCTAATAATTCTGTCTCCAGTTCCCTACCTTATTTCCTGCAGCAGGAACAAACTCATATGGTATGCTTTTCCCAGCTCAGTGCATCTTGGAATCCAAACAACTGTAATAACTATAATGAGGACTATTTTTGCTGTCAAACAGGTTTCTAAAATACCATGAGCCATCAGCTTTTAATATCAGTGAATTTTTATTATTACTTTCTTGTTTTACAAGTTCACTTTGTGTTCTTGATGAAAAAAAAATAATTCTTTGTCCTGCCTTTGTTTTAGAGTGGAATAATCTCAAATGTACCCCACAGTTAATGAAAGTAGAGTAAGCCAAAACCTCATGTCTGGCTTAGCTATATCCATTTCCATGTGTTACCAGATAAGGCTTGGGATCTATGATGGGACGGCATATTGAAGCCTCAGAAACAGCCTTTAGAGCATCTGCAAGAGTGAAATCTAAGAGAACCTAACCCACTCCTCAACATCTCCCCACAGACAGAAAGACTTTTAAAATGGCCAGCAGAATGGCCAGCATGGGGAAACGGCAGCTCCTGGTGAACCTGTGCAGAACTCAAAAGGAGGAAGGGAAATGGAAGCACATCCAGGCTGCCAGAGGGGAACACCTACCTCAGCAGCAGTGCTGGACTGCTCCTCCTCCTCTGCCCTGACCAGAAGGAGGTACTGGTGCGGGTCACCTTCATAATCCACACTCCGAGTTAGACTGATCTCTCCTGTTGCCCGATCAATGCTGAACAGACCCCCAGGATTAGTGAGCAAACTGTAGCTCAGGGATTTCTTTTGATATGACACAGCAGTGACTGTAAGAAAGCTGCATTAAAAAATATATAAAAAGAGAGGGCTCAAGGACATAATACGACATTCTGAAAAACATGACAAAAGCAATGCATATCAGAAATGATGGTACAACCCTGCAGGTCTGCTCAGAGGTATCCTCAGTGAAGTCAGTGACAGCTGTATCTAAACTCCAAATTCAAGCATTTTGTTACACAGTGGTTCTATCACCTTGGGGTTAAACAGATAAAGACAGGATTCTTAGAAGCAGAACACAGTAAGGATTAAAAATGCAGGAACAGAGGATTTAATTTTTGCTGCAACTGTATTTGCCTACTTCAACTTCCTTCTATGGTAGTGATGGTTTTCAGGCAGGAAACTAAAAAGATAAAGTAAGATGAAAAAGATTTGTTTTAATAACAGCACAGTAAGTTTGCTGCACTCATACCATCCTAAAGTTCCAAGAGATAACTGCAAAAGGATAAAAGCCCTGCCCTAACAGCAGTGTGTGTTACAGCTTACACTGGACATATATTTTTAGCTCATCAGGCACTATCTTTTTTCCATTGAAGTCCAATGTGTTTAAAGCCTTCAAGTGGAAACACTCACAGTAAGAAGTAAAAGAAGAAATTTAAAATGGAATATTTTAAAAGGATTTAAACCAGAAGACTAACTCCTCAAGTTCTCTTGCTTTAACATCCAAGCTTCTTTGGGAAAAGCATTCCATCTCCCAGGAGAACACACCAACATGATCCTGTGACAATTACAGTCAAAAAACCACCAACCCATTCAGCGCAAATTCCTTTCCCCCCAGCCCTGCATTCCCATGCTGCTGTGTCTCGCTTCCCTCTGGAGCACTCCTGAACCAATGGCCAGCACTGCTGTAGGTCAGGACCTCACTTCAGTTTTCTGCTGTATTCCCTGCGCTCAGGTCTCGGCGGCAGGTTGAGCCGGGGCACGGCTGCATTCCTGCCCACGAGAATTCCTCTTCTCTCCTTCCAGCTCCCTGCCCTGCCTGCCTGCTCCTGCCACCTCTCCTCTCCTGCCGGCACTGAAAATCTCCAGCCCATGCTGGGAGCACATTTAACAACCTGACTGAAAACTTGTTCTGCCTTTTTTGTCTTTGTGTCTCCTGGGCTCAGCCTGCCCCTGCAGCTGTAGCTCACTGGAGTTACAGGCAGACCAAAGGAAGGGAAAGATTTGGTAATGCTCCTCTGCTCAGCAGCAGCCTTAAATCAGGCTCTAATTAGGAAATCCTAAACCCAGAAATCCACTGCATGACAGCAACTCCGTCCTGGTTTGGCAAATCAAAACCACTACACCTGCATACCTGGGTAATTGGTCCAGTTTAAATATGAGAACTTTAGGATTCTAAATGGATTTTCATGGCTATTTCTGGCCAACACATTACAGAAACAACTTTCACACTTCCATTGTGTATATTCAAACCTTTTCAGATGTAATAACCACACAAAATACTTCATTCCTTTTGAATATTACCAAATCATTTGATCAACTGACTAATCTACTATCATCTAAGGTGTGCAAACTTATTTCTAATAGATAAAAAACTTACGAATAATGTTATTTTTAATTCTAAACATTACTGAACCTAAGACAAGAGGTACCTGTTAGATACAGTATTTTGCAGTCATTCCATTTCTTTTATGCTTGTGCAATTTAATTTTATTGCTGTTTTAAAGAAAAACCTTGTTACCTACTAATAATTTTTTAAAATCTTAACAGTCTTCAGTTATTTAAACTGAATGTTGCAGACTGAACATTAACACCACAGATAATATAACATGCATAATAGTTGAACTGCCACAGAAGGAACACATTGACTGGGCAAAAGTATTCTCAGTTCAAGTGGAAGAGGAAATATTTGTTCTAAGAACAAAAGAGTTTGGAAAAGAAGGGTCTGAGTATTCAGGTGGGCTTATGTTACTAATATTTTCTGTGATATTTCAATAGACATGGTTATACAAAGGATGGAGAAATAAAATGACAAGTTCTGTGGCATCTTCGTTTTAGCTCAGTTTGTCATCGTGACGAAGACAGGAAAAAGAATCTTATTTTTTCCAATTTTCACTTGGAGGAGAAGGCAATTCTCCAAATTTGACACATAAATGTAATGTATTCTTTCACACAGGTATCTTTCTTCATGATGTAACAGTACTAACCTGTATTTTGCATTTTGTTTGAAAATTAAGAAACAATCAACATCTAATCCTTTCCATATCACTTTGAAAAGTAAGAAAGCACAACTATTCAACGTGACTTCTCCCCATAAAAAGTGACTAAAACAATACATCATCAAACTGTGTCTGGATCACCTCTATTAAGAGACCTAAATTGCTTCTCACAGCATTTATTTATGATTCACAAACAATACCAAGGCTCTGTGGAGATCAAGCCGAAGTCAAAAGCAGGACCACAAGGCCACTGCATTATTCGGAGCTGTTACTTACGGTTCTCCTTGAGGGGTGCTCTCAGGAACATGCACCAAGTACGACATGTTGGTGAACTGTGGTGGTCGAAATCCAGCAATTACAGAGACAGAGGCTGGCGACCCTCTGCTCCCAAGTTTATCTGCTGCTAGTACAGTCAGCAAATACTCCTTGTCCCTCACCAAGGGCAAACCTGTTGTTCTAATCCAGCCAGTGTCCTTCTCAACTTCGAACCGGTCTTCACCACCTAAAAGGAACACGTCCGCAAATTGTCGTCAGTGAGAACATTTTCACTTGATTAAAACTGACGGTGTCAATTCCCAAGTTGGCTTTGGCTTAGGATCAGCATGCAGACTAAAGTTCTAAAATTTGTTTAGAACTTAGAAATCAGTCATTACATTCATCGTTCACAAGTGCATTTCAAAATTCCATTTCACTCTCTGGACAATCACCACTCTTCTTTATCACTGAATTATAAAATGGTTTGGATTGGAAGGGACCTAAAGCTCATCTCATTCCACCCCCTGCCATGGGCAGGGACACCTCCTACGAGACCAGCTTGCTCCAAGCCCTGTCCAACCTGGCCCTGGGCACTGCCAGAGATCCAGGGGCAGCCACAGCTGCTCTGGGCACCCTGTGCCAGGGCCTCACCACCCTCACAGGGAAGGATCTATTCCCAATATCCCACCTAAATCTACCCTCTGTCAGTTTAAAGCCATTCCCCCTCGTCCTGTCACTCCAGGCTCCTCTGAATGGTCTCTCTCCATCTTTCTTTTATCCTCCAAAACTTTGCTGTTCGTTGACCCCAAGTATCCCTTACCACTGGAGAGGTAGTGTTGCTCCCCATCTGCTCAGACACTTCTGAACTATTACTAAAGTTTCTTAAAAGGAGACACACAAAGTATTATCACAGAGTCTGTACAAGCTTTGCACAACCCAGATCTCTAAGTTTGTTACAAATGAAGCAGAAGCATGACGCCCACATGGGATAGGAACATTAACCCTCCTCTCCACCCAACAGACTACTCCTCCACAGACTGTCTCAGAAACACAGTCCCCATTGCTACCCCTTGCCAAAGCCTGGGGATTACTGACTGCTCCAGTCCGCATCATCCCCAGGGATATATATGGGCAAAAACTCTACTTTGCAAAGAAATCTGTCCATACATCAATAAAAGTTGACTTTTCTCACACACAGAGCTGAAGGTTTATGAACCTTTGTCGCCCTGATTTTTTCAGCCTTCTGTTCTGTTTCACAGTTTCATGTTTTGGGTTCTTTCCCACACTCTGGTCTGTAAACACAGCCAATGTTATTGTAGTTTTAAGGAAAGTTTTCATTCCTGTTCTTAGAGCTATGGACAGCTGATGGACAGTTGTCTTAACCAATGGGATGGGGAGAGGTGTCAACCTTCTCCCCCAATCCCTGGCCTTTGTAGAGTCAGATTTTTAAATAAAGTTAGTTTTAGTTCCGATCAAAGTGTAAGTGTGTGTTTGTGTGTGTGTGATAAACTGCGTCACACCTTTTGCAGGAGGAAGGGAAAATAAAGCTGAGGATAAAAAAGTCACAATAGCAAGGCATAACTCATGGAATAGGAGGGTTAAAATTTACCTTCCAAGAGAAAATATTCTACAGTTCCACGGATCCCTTCATCTGCATCCACAGCAAGCAGCTTGTACACTTCAGTCCCTCCTGCAGCCTCAGGGGGAACCACAGCCAGGAAGGGGAAGGGCTCCATGGCCCACTCAGGGACGTTGTCATTCACGTCTGTCACAGTAAGGGACACGTGCACCAAGTACCAATCCTTCCCTGAAGGTCACGGGAGAAGAACGAGTCATTAGACACCTACTTCATGGCACTGAGAGTAACAAAACCCCATCCTGACCTGAGTGAGCCCTTCCTGCAATACTGCTGGCACACAGTCCAGAAAAACCTGGAGTCTCAAAGTTCTTCTGGAATGAACAGGATCCAGACACAGTGTGGGGAAGAAATAACCACCACAAGCACTGCTGAACTGCCGGACTGGGGCCACCCATATCACATTCTTCTGAGATCTCTTCTTAGAAAAAAAAATCACACATTCTTAAATTTTCCAACTTTAAATACCTGCTTTCTAAAAAGCGTTTGGTTTGCTGTTTTGTTTTGTTTTTTCTGAATAAGGGGAAAAAAGCATCAAATGTTTTGTTTATGCAAAGTTACAGCAACTCTGAAATTTGAAAATTAGATACTTGTTGCCAAAAAATTCTAATCTATCCTAACCAGTGATTTTTCCTTCTATAAAGTTCGCTAAAATCCTAATATAGTTTTCACTCTTATTTAAGTTTAAATATTATTAAATACATACAACCAAAATCCAGAACAACAAACCACCACAAAATGAAACTCAAATTTTCCAAAAACCAACAGTGTAAGAGCCTTAAAAATGAGGAAAAAATATTTATTATACTTTTACCATTATTAAATTAACCCATGAAATAGCAGAGCTCCTAACAAGTAATAAGTATCAGCCAGGTATTGCTGAAAAGGTGGCAGAAATGACACTTGAGACAGTGACGGAGCAAAGGGGGTTTATTTAACTGATAATTATCAGTAATATCAGGGAGCACAGTATGAATAAAACTTGAGCCTGTGGGCCAGTTTGGCTTCCAGCAGAGTGGTACTGACCTTGTAAATAGTTCTGCTACAGAGGCCAAGCTGAGTGCTCCTGCAGCCACATTTAACGCCTCTGGCTCCAGAAAAGTGAGCCCCGTGTGGCTCCAAAGGCAGCACAACTGCACGGGCACTGCACTGTGCTCCAGCTTGGAATGCTCCAGGTAAAAACAGCCATCTACACCTACAGCATGACTTAATCATGGATATGAGGTCAGAATTCTTAAAGTTGATGGTGTTACTATTTGATTTCAGTGTTGATTTATTATTTATGCATACTTGAAAACATACAGACAAGCATTTATTTTCATAACAGCTCTAAAGGAATTGAAACAATATGCAAGAAGGACCATCTAAAACTACCAGTTAATTTAAATCTAACTAAAAATACAAAGACCTTAGTATTTAAGTATATAATAAAGTAGAAAGTGCTGCCAAAGTATCCAGTCTTGTAGACAGTGCTATGTTGCTAAGCCTATTCACTTAGGCTGAACTGCTGTGCCCATTCTCCCTCTCTACTGCAGCAGGACATCCCTCTACAAAACACATCCATATTCCAAATAAAGCTGTTCCTTTGTGTGAGGTGTGGATTTACAGAGGTTATCTCTTCACTCCCACGGAAGCACCATCTCTTGCAGTTTCAGCTTCCCATACTCAGAAGTTCCTGTCTGCTGACACGTGGCAAGTTTAGCTCAGCATATCAGAATTTGCAGCCTGTGAACAACCAGTTCATGGACTGTTGTAAAGAAAACTCCTTGGTGTTGTGACTGGCAAAGTCAAATATAAGTTTCTTAGTTTAGATTCCTGAGACTTAATCCATCATGACCTTTGAGTACATTCTATTTTTACCTAGAAAAATCTCTTAACAGAAAAAATCAGCAGTCACACAGGATAATCACTGAGGCTCTCTTGAGTTCACCTTGTAAAATTGTATTAATTCATCTGTATTTTCAACCTGTGAGTACATGGCCTTGTTCTGGTTTTCTAAAGAGCAACAAAAAATGTATTGACAGTTAACTTGTTAGATCCAAATTAATTTCTTTGCAATTATACCCTGCACCAAAAATCTAACCTTCCAGGGAATACATTAACAGTTTACAGTAGCACATATGAAAACACAGTACCTACAGCAAAACCCAATATCTAATTTAACAGTAAATGACAGAAGTGATCAGTTTCCTGAAAAAGAACCTGTACTGGGTTTGCCCATTAAACATGGGTACATGCCACACGTGTTCTGACATTTTTGTGGCAAAATTCCCAGTTACCAGGTACACCCAAGTCTTACAAAGCCCTCCTGACTGAGAGCCCCTGTGTGTTAGGTATTACTGCAGACAGAGGCGTTGGGAGGCCCAGTGTAAGGATGCTCCGTTCAGCTTCTGGAGACAGACGTGCCTGCAAAGCCAAAGTTGCCAAAGACAAACTCAAACTGCCTCACCACAAAACACAGCTGGCACTGAGGTGAGAGCACAGCTGCCCACTCTGCTCTTGCTCTTCCCTTGTAGCCACCCAGGTATAATTCCCATCAGCAT
>WBMY01003786.1:242227-255796 GCA_013397315.1 Donacobius atricapilla
CCTTGTAAAATTGTATTAATTCATCTGTAGTTTAAACCTGAGTACATGGCCTTGTTTTGTTTCTCTAAAGAGCAACAAAAAGTGTATTGACAATAACTTGTTAAATCCAAATTAATTTCTTTGTAACTATACCCTGTACCAAGAATCTAACCTTCCAGGGAATACATTACCAGTTTACAGCAGCACATATGAAAACACAGTACCTACAGCAAAACCCAATATCTAATTTATCAAACAGTAAATGACAGAAGTCATCAGTTTCCTGAGAAAGAGCCTGTACTGGGTTTGCCCATTAAACATGGGTACATGCCACACGTGTTCTGACATTTTTGTGGCAAAATTCCCAGTTACCAGGTACACCCAAGTCTTACAAAGCCCTCCTGACTGAGAGCCCCTGTGTGTTAGGTATTACTGCAGACAGAGGCGTTGGGAGGCCCAGTGTAAGGATGCTCCGTTCAGCTTCTGGAGACAGACGTGCCTGCAAAGCCAAAGTTGCCAAAGACAAACTCAAACTGCCTCACCACAAAACACAGCTGGCACTGAGGTGAGAGCACAGCTGCCCACTCTGCTCTTGCTCTTCCCTTGTAGCCACCCAGGTATAATTCCCANACATACACGAAAACATACAGACAAGCATTTAATTTCACAACAGCTCTAAAGGAATTGAAATAATGTGCAAGAAGGACCATCTGAAACTACCAGTGTTAATTTAAATCTAATTAAAAATACGAAGACCTCAGTATTTAAGTATATAATGAAGTAGAAAGTGCTGCCAAAGTATCCAATCTTGTAGACAGTGCTATGTTGCTAAGCCTATTCACTTAGGCTGAACTGCTGTGCCCATTCTCCCTCTCTACTGCAGCAGGACATCCCTCTACAAAACACATCCATATTCCAATTAAAGCTGTTCCTTTGTGTGAGGTGTGGATTTACAGAGGTTATCTCTTCACTCCCACAGAAGCACCATCTCTTGCAGTTTCAGCTTCCCATACTCAGAAGTTCCTGTCTGCTGACACGTGGCAAGTTTAGCTCAGCATATCAGAATTTGCAGCCTGTGAACAACCAGTTCATGGACTGTTGTAAAGAAAACTCCTTGGTGTTGTGACTGGCAAAGTCAAATATAAGTTTCTTAGTTTAGATTCCTGAGACTTAATCCATCATGACCTTTGAGTACGTTCTATTTTTACCCAGAAAATTCTCTTAACAGAAAAAATCAGCAGTCACACAGGATAATCACTGAGGCTCTCTTGAGTTCACCTTGTAAAATTGTATTAATTCATCTGTAGTTTAAACCTGAGTACATGGCCTTGTTTTGTTTCTCTAAAGAGCAACAAAAAGTGTATTGACAATAACTTGTTAAATCCAAATTAATTTCTTTGTAACTATACCCTGTACCAAGAATCTAACCTTCCAGGGAATACATTACCAGTTTACAGCAGCACATATGAAAACACAGTACCTACNCAAACCCCCAAATACATCAAAAGCAGCAGCATGTGTATTACCTCTCACTACTATACCAAAGAGTACCAGATGTGTTTTAAATAGAGGTGTTCTCATGTCAGAACGTGTGTTCCAAAAGTGCCAGCTCAGCCAGCCCAGCACACCTGAAGAAAATGCAGAGGAGGGAGAGGGAACATGCTGGACATTGATCCAAGGTTAAAATACACCACAGCAGCACACACCAGGGTGAGCTCTGAATGAGAAGTGCCAAATGCAATCAGTGACTGCTTGAACACTCCCAAGATTTTAATTAAAAGGTGTCCAAAAAGAGTAGCTGCAAAAGAGAGAAGTTCATGTCAAAGCTGCCTGTCTTTTCCCTAACAAACAGCTCTGGTGGAAGCTGCCCCAAGTTTGTAAATGCCCACTATTAGCCTAGTTTGCCTGGGTGTGCTGTGGGCTTAAAGTAGCAGCACTAATTTAGAAGCTGGGTTAAGAACCTTTGAAAATCTGCCCCAATAATAGCAAGACCTATTGAGGATTTGAGCTACCTTGGTAACGCTGCTAGGAGTAGAAAGGTTACTGATGTTTGTCTCTCTGAAGCCTGGAAATCACTCTCCTCATCAACCCCTGAACTCACTCTGGTTCAAATCCTGCTGGAGTTCCTAATATGCATCTATTCTGTATTCCTCTATCAAAAAGTAATCCCAATTTAAGAATAATTCATTTTGATTGAAGAGATAGTAATAAATCTGGTTACAAATCCCACTTTTGTCACTTAAGCAATACCAATTCACTGAAAATTAATATGCTGATACTTAGAACATACTTGTAACTGAGAAACAGTTTTAAGAAAACTGTGCAAAGTGCATAAGGTCCAAGCTTCATCCTCACATGCTCTAGCAAAATTTATCGCTCAAAAAGTCAAAGGACTTGGGCACATTCCTCCAGGTCCTTGTATTTTAGCATTTTGAGAGACCTTAGTGTCATTCTGACATCTTGGCAGGAGCAAAGCTTTCAGCAATATCATGGTTACTTCCGCAACATGTGAATAATTCTAAGAATTTTGTCACGACAGTCAGCAGGAACTGCAGCGCAGGTAATGGAAGAGAACAGGATTTCAGTGCCTCTCTTGACCAGCATCCATTGCCACTGCATATGACTCTACAGATCTTACTGGTATATTAGCTTCTTCCATCAACCCCAGACAATCTGATTCATAAGAAAAAACTCTGAATAAATCATCATGATCTCCCAGATAAAAGCAGTCTGGAGGAAAATGACTGCAAGTAAGTTTTCCCTTGACTGCATCCCATATATCAAAGGGAAAACCACAGCAGAAACACCGAACAGGACCGGCCTTCTCTGCAGGGACCTACAAATGTGACCTGACAACTTGTGGAAACAACATCAGGGCGTCCAGCGAAGCATGACTGGACAAGGACTTGTCAGAGGACAACGAATGTGATGAAGAGACTGACAGCAACAATAATGTCTGCGTAATATGTGGATGTCTAGCAGGACAATGCATTAAGGAGTTCAAAGTACATGTTCCTGAACATGATTTTTTTTAAGCATAACTCCACGTTCTAATTAGCACAGCAAGTATTCCCAAGTTCTTGCTTTACTGTAATTACCACAACACACACAAAAGGCAGCCTCTTGTGTTTTGTAACTGACACAGCTGCTTGCCTGCAGAACAGACCTTAAACCAGATTTTCAACTCATTTTGAATAAGGTACATAAAATTAATTTTCTCCCTTACTTATGAACACTTTTTGTGCTTTAAGACAGTGGATAGATAGAAATTTTAGAAATATCCACCTCTAATAGTTCAGGTGTCTCAATGCCTCTGTCCATCAAAACATCCCCTATATGTACCTTACAAATATATTAATTATATATGCACATCAGTATATTAATAGTAACATTACATGATCATGAATCTACATTCAAATATTATGATTAATTGTAGTTTATTAGTAGTATATGTGCAGTAACATTGCTACATTATGGAAGAAAATAACATGTTACAATTCCACTCAAATCTTAGCAGAAACAGCTTAAAACTGATAATCCTCTGTGGATTTGGGTTAAGTCCTACAAACACACAGAGAAGTTCTACTGAAATTATCTGCTCCCAATACCAGGCCCTGACAACCAGTGGAGATACCTGCCACTACATCCAGCACTGCAAGTCAACCACTACTGAGATCCTAGGCCAGGAATCTGACCCAGGCTTCACTTTCCTAAAAAGAATTTTCAAACTGTTGTGTAACACAACGCCAATTGCTACTGTCTCAATATTAAATGCTAGATGTTTGACTTTCAAGCCAGGCACACCACAGATATCTTACACAATGTCATCCATTCAAAAGAAATCCTACTCAAAAAATGGTTCTGCTAATTAGATTGTTGGCACATACACCAATTTTGCATTTGACAGATTTTCTTCCCTAGCTTCAGACAACAGAAAAATTTAAATTGCTTTCTCACAGATACTGAGCAAGATAAAACACAAAATGGTCCTTGCTGATCATGAGCATGACAGTAACATAACACTGGAACATCTTATGTCAAAAATGGCTATTTCTAAAAGTCATAGAGAAAATAATACTTCACATTCCAAAGGGTAAAATCATCTTTTTATTTAATCAGAAAGTATCTTTTCTCTTATTTTTCTTCAGTATGGAAACTGATAAAAACAGCCTCTGTAAGCAGATTGCTTCTCCCACATATTTGCAAACACCACTTATTTGCCCTTCGCAGTATCAAATCTAAGCCCCCTCTACAGCTCTCTTTTCAATTTATACAGAAAACTAAAACTAAAATTATAAACTCTAGTCCAGAGGTTTTTCCTACTTTAGCTTCTTAATTCCCTATTAGAGTCAACTCGTGTATCATCAAAAATCCTTCTTAGGGCAGCTCATCCTGAAGTCTGCTTTTTTTCTCTCTGATATTCCCTCCAGTTGGAATTACTTCCTTTTAGCTTAATATTACTGACAAAAGCTGCAGCACTGAAATTCACTCCCTATCACCAAAATCGATCTTCATAATCCACTGCTGAAACCTCATCATAGGTATCTATCTACAATTGCTTATTTTTCATGCCTATCTGTGGTTGAAAACTGATAAACAGAAGGATTTATTATACTGCCTTGCTCTAAAATCCAGCCACGTTAGGTAAGGTGATACACTAGCTGGCCACGTTTCTGCTCACAGGAAATATATGATATGTCATCACTCATCATTTTCATGTCTTGGAAAAAAAAAGAAAAAAAAAATTAAGTAACTTGCTGGGAAGTTTAATCATAGTAAAAATGGAAATAAATGGTAATGAGTCAATAAAAAAATAGTGGAAGTCTCTAAAACATTTAAACAGCAATAACAACAACTAAACAAACAAAAACAGGAAAAAGCCTTAAAACTCATATACTAGGAAGACTGGGTTACACTTCTCACATCAAATTTAAGATATATTGAGGAACTTAGGAAGGGAAAACACTCTCAAAATCATGAACTTGGGACGATTCAAGTGAAAGGCCTGTCAAAATTGAAGACCATACTGAAAATTACAAAAAGCAATCAGGTATCTTGATGGGATAATGGTTCTCTTCTGCTTTAGGCTCTTTACAGCTTTACTGAATTCAGGTTAGCTGAGAAATCTCTCCTGTGACGGTCACCATTAATTTTCTGGGAAGAGATTTTAACATAAAGTAACACGAACCGGTTCCTCCAACCTGCTACTGCAGCTGGTTGTAAAAGTTCATTGGCTTGCAGAGACACTGCAAACCGATAAAAACATAAATCCTGTCATTTCATACAGCAACTGGAAAAAAATATTCCCCCACCTACCAATAAAGTTACACCAAAGGTGGCAGGAAGAAAGCAAAGCATTTAATACTTGATCATTCAGTTAACGGCAACTTTTGAAGGCTCTTCTGGTTAAACCAAGCTTTGAAAATCCTGGCTGCTGGAACAGTCTGACTGCATTCTCAAATACTGGAGGTCAGAGCTGCCTCTAAACCCACCTCTTTTCACCATGTCAACTTTTAAAAGATGCTGTCAATCTGTGAAATCCAACGTATTCTCAGACTTCTGATTGCATTAGGATTACATGACTGTCTTTTCTCTCAAAAATCCAATGGATAATTCTATAAGATGAGACTTGAAAATAAAATCCTTATATTCATTAAAAATGTAGGCTTCTCTGCATCAGTGTAATTGATAAAACTGACAGTGCCAGACATTCTGATTTAAAAAACCTGACAATAGAGAATATGTAGTTGACTGAACATGTCTCTGCAATTGTGGACAAACATTATACATTCCTTGAATGCACTGAGGGAAGAGTATTATATTATCATGATTAAACAATAATGGGTGAGAAGCTAGGTTGCTCCTGGCATTTTCAGGTCATTACAATTTATTTTTAAAAGGAGATTATGAGAGTGTTAAAAGTCTGGCAAGCCTTGAGGTTACTATTGCTATTACATACTGCCCTACATCCATCAGCAAATTAAGCATTCAAGCTGGTATTTTTCCTTATGGCTTGTAGGGGGTTTTTTAGGTTGCTCCCACTTCTTACCTTAAATAGACAAATTTTTTTTGAAAACTCAGGGGGGTTTGGTTTGGGTTACTCCAAGTTAAATGCTTGGAGTTGGTTGAGAGGATACCGAAGTTTTGAAGACTCTCTCCAAATATCATACTGTGCTATTTTAAAACCTCACTCTATAATATGTCTTCATGTAAAATACTTACTGACAC
Source organism: Donacobius atricapilla (assembly GCA_013397315.1). Classification (NCBI taxonomy): domain Eukaryota; kingdom Metazoa; phylum Chordata; class Aves; order Passeriformes; family Mimidae; genus Donacobius; species Donacobius atricapilla. Next base: position 248,435 of record WBMY01003786.1, read on the forward strand.
AGGGTTTGGGAAGATACATTTTCAGAAAAAAATCTTAATGCCCTAAGCCTCTAGCTGCAATCAGGAGAAATCTCTTTTCCCATTTTCATACCATAACATGAGATAAAAGCTACTGGTTATTGTACCCAGTCCTACTGTATATCCTTCAAAAAATAGGACAATTATGCACAAACATTTCTCTACTGTCATTTCTGAAAATTCCTGAGGTAGATGATGGGCTACTTTTAAGTACAGTAGTTTGCTCATTCATAAAACATAAACCTTCTAAAGAGATAACTTTGATGGGCTCAAGCTGGGGACAGCCCACGTTCTCTCCTAATATGCCTCATCTTTTTTGCAGACAGAATAATGACAGCCTGGCATGTCTCTGCTCCTTACCATCATACAGCTTTTAAAACAGAAGTTAAAGCAAACCAGAAAACAAAAGTAAAGAAAGCATCAGAGGAGCTCAATGATCATGGCAGAAAGGATATTACCATAAATAACCAATTAAAAGACATTAAGGTGATGACCACACTATCAGGAACTTCCCAGCGTGGCATCAATCTTCTGAGGGTGGCAGCCAGGGTAACCAAGCATGCCCAGATGTGAAATAATCACTGCAAATTAATAATCTCAACAGACATCCTTAAATAACAAAACATGTGCCTTAATGAATTACTATTGATTGCCAAAAAGCTTTATCATAAGTAGAGAAGAGAACTTGGCTAAAGCAGGAGCAGCTACTGCGACACTGTAAGATGAAAAGTTCTCTTGAAATTTTCCTTAGAATTTCTTGGGGAAAATCCAGCTTGTTTCTCTGTAGTCTTTCATGTGCAAGGAAGGGGGGGAAAAAGGAAAAAAACATGGTAAAAATGCCACCACAATCAGTAGCCTCACCAACAGTGCCTGCTGTACTTCCTTAGATCCTTATGGAATCAGAGAATGATTAGGGTTGGAAAGGACCTTGGAGCTCATCTCATTCCACCCTCCTACCATGAGGCAGGGACACCTTCCACTAGACCTGGCTGCTCCAGGCCCCATCCAACCTGGCCTGTATGTTCTATAATTTATTAGTTCTATCAAATTGTCAAATTTGTGCTGAAATTTAGTTAGATCTTGGGAAAAAAAGAAGTTCATTTCTTTGCAGAAACTGAATGTTTGAGGTGATAAACAGCCAAAAGATCTAAACAGCTTTGGTGTTCAAGTCATAGCAGTCTCAGAAAGATATTTTTAATCTGACTACTTGGAATAGAAAGCAGAAAATTTCAAAATATTCAGATTGATCAAACAACAAGATGGTGCTCCACAGCTTCCTCAGACATTCCTTTCTACCACAAATCAGTAACATTCCAACTCTGTAAACACCCATAGCTGTCCTGAATGCACACAGAACACACTTTTTTTTTTTTTTAACTTAATTGCACGAAACCCACTGCAGTTTAACGAAACCCATCTGCTGGAAAATGGAAGGTGATTTCAACTTAAGCTCAGTTTGAAGTGTAACTGTTGACAGCTGTAATTCATGAAAGAGGTAATAAGAAATGTAAAAGACAAAACATCACCCAGAAGCTACAAAATTCTTAGGGATGATCCCCCCAGAATCAATACAGCTAGTAAGGGACTAAGGCCTCAGATAAAATTAAAACAGATGATCCTTGACTTCCAAGCATGAAATCCTTCAAGGTGAAAACATTACTAGAATTGGTATCTCATTCTCTATGTTGATTTAAACAGGATAAATCTATTTAAAATACACGTGATGCTGTTAACTGTCAGAAGGCATGTCAAACATCACCCTCAGTGCATCTCCTGATAAGAAAAAATGAATGACAGGAGATTACAAAGCTAATGCCCACGGATCAAGTAAGGTCAAGGGAGCTTGAGACAGCAGGATTAGAGAGGCGGGATCTTTAATGCACTTACCCCAAGCACTAATGGAATAATAATGGCTCATTCTCAAATTAAATGCTACCCCATGTTGAAATATTAATGTGTATGACAGTCTAAGAAATTGTACCTTCTGCTCACTGGGTAAAAACTTACAGTAGCATTATGCTTTTGTGAAGAATAAATTGTGTCCCAATGAATTGAATGGCATAAAATCCTGAAATGCCACCAAAAAACCCATGAGCCATAACCATCAGTCCTTCCAGACAAGGTTAACTGAAGAATACAACCCAGGGCTGAGTGATCAGTGGGGTCACTAGAGGAAACTCCTCCTCAAGGACCATGTGCCACAAAACACAAGCCTTCAAATTCTGGCATTCTCTTTAGCATTTCATGGCACAAACTAATGCATAAGGTTTTCCTGGTGTTTCCCTTCGGTTTGAGATTGAAAAGTTTGTGTTTTGGTTTCTTTTTCATTTGGATAAAATGTTTTCTAATCATGAAAAATGTAAAGATTGCCAGGCCACTCTTCAATTTCCAGGGTTTTCAGCTCTCAAGATTGATCTTTCTGTCCAGTGCCAAGGCAGAACCTCACAGCTCCTTCCAGAATCTGAGGGAGCCTGCAGGGAAGCCAGAGGGACACCCTTTGTCAGGAACTGCAGTGACAAGAAAAGGAGTAATGAGTACAAACTGAAAGAGGGGGAATTTAGGTTAGGGTGTTAGGAAGAAAACTTTTACTGTGAAGGTGGTGAGAGGCTGGAACAGATGTCTCTGGGAGGTTGTGGATGATCCCAGCCTGGCAGCGTTCAAGTCCAGGTTGGGTAAGAGCTCAGCTGAAGCTGAAATACCGACCAAGGCACTATGTCCTCTCTTGTCCAGGCCCTGAAGCTCCTCCACAGGCACAGGAAAACCCATCCACTAAAAATGACTGAGCACTGCAGGTCCAGATTCTTCTGTTGCGACTTCTAGAGACTAATTATTATCTCCAAAAAACAGAAAGTATGTTAAAAACTAAGTCTACAAAGTATCAAAAAAACAGAGAGATGCACAATGAGTAAACAGAACTAGTAACATACTATTTCCTCTACAGATTGCAGTTAATTTTGCTGCAGCAGTAAAATAGACAAAATTGTTATTTTGAAGGATAAAAAAAGGATTGTTTTTGGCATCTACATTAAAATAAAACCATGACATTGATAACCAAAATACGTCCAGTCACAAAGCAATCACAGCATGCAATGCACTGGTAATGATAATAATTATACTAGTGATTTATGCTCATCACTACAAAAATCTTAGAGCTCAACTGCATCTTTGCCAAAAAACCTCTACCCTGAATGCTGAAAAGTTCTTCATTCTGCAAAAGCCCCTCAAACCTACCCCTGACACAGGAAAACATGCGCCAGCATAAAGCCGGTGGTTCACTACGAAACACCCCAGGCAGGGATGAGTGACGGTGTTACATGGGTAGGTACTTGCCAGGCCAAGTGGGGGGAGCTCACTTAACTCACACCTTCCACAAAATGCACCTCAGAGAGAGAAAACCCTTCCTTGCATGAACATGTGGGAGATATCAGGATATTGAGATGCTAAAGGTCTGGTTGCATCTGAACACCGGCCCTGCACACACTGCTGTGCTGATTATCCAGGACAGAACTGAGAGGAAGTAAATAGGAAAATATTCAAAATTCTATCTTAGCGGAAGGGGAAAAAAACAACAAACATACAGCCTGTTACATGCCACTTGAAGAAAAGTTAATTCAGGCAAAGGACATCTCCTATACAGTCCCATTAATGAACTAAGAGTGGGGGCTGTCACAGACTAGGAAGAAACTGCTCAGTGTTGCTTTATTACCATATACCCATCTTCTTGCTACTATTTTGAGAATGCTTCATCAGTAAAAAAAAAAAAAAAAACCAAAAACAGTTATTGTGCCCAGAGATGCATCAGGACCACTTGTGGCACAATGCTTTTAAGCACTTTTTACTGCTGTTGGTAATGAATTGCACCTAACAAATGAACCACAATAAACTACAATTAAAAGATAAAGAGGGTAGACCTTATATGCTAAAGTATTTAAATATCTTGTCTTATCCTTGACATCATTGCCTGGGTTGAAGAAGAGAGTAATGACAGAATTAACTGTTGGTTCATTTTCAGTTTCCAGTTACCAGGCAGCAAGAGTAGTGGAAAGTGGAAAAAAAAAAAAATTGAAGAAATTAATACAACTTTATACCACTTGAAAATGAATCTATATCTGATATAAAAAGCTCTAATACTAGAACCCCACAGCTACTGAAATGCTTATGGTTATGTGTAATGTAAAATAAGTGACCACAGATGTTAAAAGCATAGTAAATTAACTGGAGAAAATATTTAAACTTGCACTTTTATTCACAACAAAATTCAGTGTAGCCATCTACACACTTTGTTTCATGCTGAAAGTTTACTTCTGTCAATACCGTGTTTTATCCCAGAGCTTTTGCAGTATTCTGCATCTATTTCAGACTAAGTAAAACACATATTTATATTAGGCATCTTTCTACTACCCCTTCCTTTTAGTTTTCTTTTCTCAGATTACTGCAGTTTGGATTCTAAGTAAGGAGAGAGACAGAACACTTTCTAAAACTCTTTCAAAGTATTGTGTTAAATGTATTTTAACTCCTATAAGAAGAGTATGAAAGCATTTTGCAACTTGGAAGAGTTTTTAAAGTATCAAGTCATTACTAACCTTTAACTGCTGAAAACAATAGTATTAATAAGATGTATTTTGAATTTAGTCTCCTTTAAACCAAGAAACTTAAAATCACCACTGTCTAATGTATGGCATTTGGACTGTCCACAATTAATTGCTGTCTATCTAATCTCAGAGTCAGGACTTAGTCCTACATATTTCTTAGAGATTTATTCTCCTACCACTACATACTGCCAGCAGTAATACATTAGGCTGGTGGAAAATGCTCCAAACTACTTAGTGAAACTACATGATGGTAAAAAACTCCCTGAAATTAAGTTAAAACCTGTTCCAGGTTTTTTTAAACCGCGTTAGCAAGCATTGCCTTGGAAGTGAAACCTCGGGCATGACGGAATGACAAGCTTTGTCCCAGGCAATCTCAGACTTCTGTATTCAGACTAGGTACGGGAAAAAACGACCACAAAGGTGAGAGCCGCAGTAACCGGGGGCAAGGCGAGCTGGCCCTTCTGTACCAACATCCTCTGGACCCTGACAGAGGGGCCAGTGCCAGCAGCAGAGGGCTGGCACTCCACTCGAGCTCCAGCCAGGGTGGGCGGCCATCCCCGCACGGAGCGCACCGACCGATGGCTCCGGCGCTGCCAGACACGGCCAGCCCCGGGCAGCAGCCTTGCTCCGGACCGAGCAGCGAGCGCACGACACACCAAGTGCTCAGGTATGGTCTCATCCGCGGCCAGAGTGTCACGAGCCCCATCAAGATGGATCAAGGTGAGGGTTGACCTGCGACCTCCCAGAGTGGCTTAATAATATTGTGAGATGGCTCTTTGGGTACATTTCGTACAGCGAAGGTTTTAATAGAAGAGAAAATAACAAATGATACAGAAACAAAAGCTGTGTGCAGGTGCCAGAGAAGCATCTGACACCTGACTAAGACCCCCCAAAAAGCACTGAGCACCTCAGAGCTCGTTCTTAAGTATCCAACGATCAAGGAGGGCCAGTTTGGTTTGCTGCCAACAGAAGCACACAGGTTTTGAGAAACATTTCTAAAGCCAAGGGTCCCTGTGCTGGCACCGAGCCAAGGCCGATGAGACGGGCACAGAACTGTCTAGCTTGGCTTCTTTCTATGTCCAGAGGTAAACCGGAACTTTTTTCTTTAAATAGGATCATTTGCTCGGGTGTGGAAATGCCCTGCCACAGTGCTGTGTTTCGGAAATTAGTCTGTCGAGCCCTTGGTCTGCCGCCCAAGCTGAGGCTGGAACGCGGCGCGAAGCCGGCGCCGGTGGCTGACACCAACAGGCGACAGCGACAGGCACCACAAGAGCCCCGAGAGAACGAGAGGAGGATGTGAGGGCTGCTCCTCAGGAGCCAGCGAAAGGAGCCGCTGGTGCTGCACAGGGGAAGTGCCCGTGTCCCTGAAACTGCCAGCGCTAATTACAGCCCTGCGGGCATCCTCAGGGACTGCACAGACACCGAGGAATAAAGCGCCTCCACTCCTGTGGGCTGCCCCTCGGAAAGCAGGCGAGATAAGGGAGAGCAGTGGCGTGGGAGGCTTTTCATCTCTCCCGGCCGGCGGCTCTGGGGCTGCGGGAAATCACCGCGAGCAGCTGCACTGCTGAGCAGCTCATCGTCCCCACAGCCACCGCCAGCCCCGTCCTGCCAAACCCCTCCTGAACCTTCCCGAGATGAAATCAGCCCAAGCAACTCAGTTCTTCTGATAAGATTTTCTCCAGAAAACTCATTCTGAGCAATCTTTGGAACCTTGTTACAATCGCAACATAAAAAAATAATGAAAAAAAAAAGCGGCATGGTGAATGCGCAGAGATATCCACCATTCATAACTTAAAAATACGCCTAAAATAATCTGTATTTTCATAAGTGAAAACTATTAACCAAGATGACAACTGAAAAGGAGAAGAGGATTTTAAAAAGCAGTATGTGTACTCACTACATGAAATTAGCTATTCCATTTGAGTATGAGCTTGTGAAAAATGACAACTTTAGTCACAGACATGCCATTTTAACGGTGCATACTGAACTCTTGAGATATTTTCTAAAAAGAATAGCTACCTAAACACAAAGGCGCCAGTCCCGCAAAACCCCACATCACGCTCCTGAGTCAAACACGCTCAACTTTAATAGTGACTCAAAACTCAATGGCTTCAGCTGTATGCCTCAAGTTAGGCACTTACAGGACGAGAGCTACAGGGAGTATTTTAGTAACACACTCCTGTAAGAAACGTGCCGTATCGAACATGCTGTGCCTCAACCACTCACTAACAGCTAACAATTCTAACGGTGAAACACTTAAATTCTGCTGAACACCTGACTGCTGCAAGCACTTCCACTGTGCAGTCCAGTTTTCCTAAGCTACATAGTGCCTCTTGTCACTCCCAGGGTTTTTAATACTAATAATTTACACATTTGAAAGCCCGAAAGTACATTCCACAGCACTGCACCTGACACCTGATGCTAAACCACCGTGAGGCGCTTGTTGTCACCTGGAGACAAACTGCCCTCCGACTCCCCGACGGGACCCTCGTCCCTCCTACTCGGTCCGAGCCTGCCCAACACGCACCTCGGCGCTCCTGGACGCGGACGACGATCTCCCAGGCGGCCACGGCCTCCCTGTCCAGGGCAGCGCGCAGCGTCAGCTCGCCGCTCTCTCGCCCCACGCTCAGCGGCGACTCCTGCGCGGGCGGCGCCAGCAGCTCGAACCAGGCGGAGGCGAAGCGCGCGGGGGCCAGGCTGCCCAAGCGGGAGCCCGGCCGGGCGTCCTCGGGCAGCGCCAGCGCCAGCGGCG